>AYEL01061820.1:0-10356 GCA_000484575.1 Olivierus martensii
AAATTCGTGGAACCAATTATTCACACTAATCGAGGCCTACCTGTAATTTTAATTACATTATAAGCTTTTAAAAAGTAATCTTACTGGCTTAGAATGATTAATGTGTGAAAATATCACAATGAGAAAAGCTATATTATAAGAATTAAGTATAGACCAGGGATGGGCAAATTCTTAGATAAAAACAGCCACATATAATATTTTTCATATATTTTTGAATGTTCAAGAGCTGCAGAAAATATTATTTTTAAAATTGCATTTATAAATAATAAAAAGCACAATTATATAGTAGTATTATTCACCAAAGAAGAATATGTTTAATCTTAGTAGTCATTTTTGGAATTAATTTTGGCAGGACCGACACAGTCCATCAAATGTTAAAATATTTTTACCAACCAAATATGATGATAAAATCCACATTAACAACCCTTTTGGCTGGTATCATTTAAAAGCTAAAAATTTAAAGTTTCAAAATATTTATTTTTTACTTATCTTTAAAGCATTTATGAAATAAAATATTCTAATATTGGTACATAGTTATATTACTAAAAATTATTAATATAAAATTTTAGGAAAAATGGCAATGAAAGCCAATATTTTCTTGGGAGCCACACAGAGTAGCTTTGGGAAGCCATATGCGGTTCATGAGCCACAGTTTGCTCACTGTTGGTATAGACTAACATATTTTTGATTCCTCTCTTTAGTTTATATGATTCAGAAATTAACAAATTTTTTTTATTTATAATAATTGAAATTTTCTTTTAAATAGTTTCCACAATGGCTTTGAATTATACAACTTATCCTGGTTTCAATAGATAATTAACACCTATTAATTCTACTGTGCATACTAACTGATCAGTCATTCTATTTCTGTTAATTGCTAGTAAACTTCATTATTTTAAAATAGGAAGAACTAAGTGATATTTTCATTTTTATTGTTAGTTTAAAGACTAAGACATCACATATAATGATTTTCTAGAAGAAAACTGATTATACAGACTCAAATTTAAAATCATGAAAATTAAATTACCTATTGTGGAAATCAGTGATGGAAATGATTATTCTGTTTTAGCTTATTGATAAAATCTTGATCATTTTATATAAATACAAAAAAAGTGTGTTTGTGTGTTAAAATACTTCTTAAGTAACTGTTCATAATCAGGAGCGTGGACTATGAAAAATATTTAGAAGTCCATAAAATATTTCATAGTAAAGAACTAATGAATCTTGCCTAAAAAAAATATATAAATATATATATGATTAATAATTCATTTTAAGAAAAGATTAAGAATCCTTGAAAAATTTAAATTAAATATCGAAGGCCATACTCAAAGGTATGGCCTTTGATATTTATTTTAGTCATTCAGATGACCACTATGGTAAATAGTTACTTAACACTTTGGAGTATCCTGGTTCAATTCTGGGTCCCAGATTTTCAGTTTTTCAAGGGAGTCAGAGCTTGGCCCATTGAATCCTATCCTTCAACCTTTTGGTCGACTGCATCATAGATGTTGGTCAGCTATAGTCTGTTCCACTTTGAGATGGCAGTGATGTCACGAAATGACGTCATATGATGGCATATCACACAATAGCATATTCTTCCGCCATTAGATATTAAAGTATAAATAGCACATTTTCAATAATTTATCCACTTTTTTGTTCATAAATATATTAATTAGGCATTTTCCCGATAAATCTGAAGTCTTTATCTTGTCCCTGATATTATTCCAAATTCAATTTATAAAAATTTTTTTTATTAGCATTTTTTCCATTTATTATTATTTAAGTAAATAGTAATTTTCATGTGCTTGTGTTAAAAGTTATAATAGAAATGCGATTATGTACTTTTAAATAGTTTTATTATTTTTATTAATACTGAGGAATTGTTTTAATTCTAAAATTCAAAGAAATTTAACACTGCTTGAAACATAATAAACTTACGATAAATTTAAGCGCTATAAGCAGTGAGTTAAGAAGCAATGTTTTTACTACGTTTATTAAATGTTGCTTCTTAACTCACTGCTTATAGTGCTTAAATTTATCATAAGTTTGTTTTAATTCTCCTGACATTGCCATGAACTGTCGAAAAATTATCAGAATAATATCTAACACGATTTGGCTAATTTTTATCAAAAGGGTGGTTTTGGTCAACGAAAGTTATACTTAAGTTTATGGAAAATTTTCCATTAGCATAGAATTATGTTGACACTCTTTGTATGAATATTGACATGGTGGAATAAGCAGTAAATTATTGTTCTCAATAATGTTGTTGACAAGACATTGTTGGCGTTTGTCTGCAGTAGCCGACTTATGATGGGGCATTCATTACAGAAAAAATAGTGATATGTTTCATGCGAATGGCAAATTTAGTAAAATCTTCATATTACTTAAACAATCTTTCATGACTTTTTGTTTCAAATATTTGTTTAATGTTGATACTGTGCCATCATTCATTTCTTTCCTGATTTTGTAAACAACTCTTACTGACACGCTGGTTAATTCCATTACCAAATCTACGGTGTAGATTGTTCATTTGCAGTCACAAATTTTAATGAATATCAATGCTATTAATTACAGCTGAATAAGCTAAACCCAATGGTTCTAACGACTCTGCAATCCAGAGTTTGGCCTGAGCTCAGGTCTTTCACTAACTCTAACTTAAATATAATAAACTTCAAATCAATCCAACAATAATTGATGCTAACCGGCAAAAACAAAACCGGAAACCGGAACTTACAACTAGAAGTACCGATTAAATGTTAGATCTAAGAACAATAAAACGATTTTAGAAACTTATACTAATAAATTGAATAAATTCTTAAACAAGTTTAATAACAAAAAATATAAATTTATTAAACTCAAAACATTTACAAAAGTGTTAATAAATGCTTTATTGAAACGATAATAAAGCAACATCAAAATGTTAATAAATGCTTTATTGAAACTATAATAAAGCAACAATCAAAATGTTAATCAAAAAGCTTGTTTAATAATTCAAAATCTCAACAATCAACTATTCACAAGAAATAAACTTTAAATACTAATTAATTCTACTGAAATAACAAGAAATAAACCTTAAATAATACTTAAATTCTACTACCTCCGTAAATTAATCAACAAAACTTGTTTAATTCAACTCAAATATCAACAATCATCTGTTCACAAGAACAAACCTTAAATACTACTTAAATTTATTACCTTCACCACCGATACAAACTTCAAATAAATTGTAGACCTTTACAAGAATTCCAATGTCACTTAACTAACCTTATGTTGATACAACATCTCATTGAGTTGTTGGTTGCATCGGCTTTTATATCGAGTGACGTACAGTCCCGTGTTGTTTCATTTACATAAATACATGTAACAAGTTTAAATTGATTAGCTTACAGAGTTATCAATTCATGTCATCCTCTTTACAATTTAATTATATACAAACAAAACATCAATACGAGATCATTCTTATTTTCTTATATCGGATCGGTGGTAAAACTTGTGTAGATTGGATGATGACGTCATTACCCGAGAAAGCTCGTCTGTAAGTAGGATGTCTGTCTGTAACACGTGATTGTGAAATATTGAAATGGAGAATGTGGAAGTAAGTCAACTCTTAAACAAAAATATAAATACGTTTAGATAATATTGAAAATAATGATAAATAATAAAAGAGCATAATAAAATAAAATAGGACAGGTGATCTGTGGAGTTAACCTCTTCACAGATTTATCTGGATTCATATTTACCAATCAACCATAAATGTTAAGTATGATCTGCTTCGCTTGACTATGAAGAATATTTCCTCTCACATTATTCTTCATGTAAGAACAAGATGCCATCTTACTTTTAGAATAATTTCAAATATGAATATTCTCTATTACAAAATTTTTTATTTTTTTAATTTTGTCTTTTTCTATCCTCAGATTTTTTTTAATATCAAGGATAAAAATACAAATTACGATTGCAGTGAGACTTTGAAACTTTATACATGAAAGTATTTTGATCATTTGATCAATATCTCTTCTCGCGGATGAACTATAACTGCTTCACTCGTGATGTCACTGTCATCTCAAAGTGGAACAGACTATAGTAATAGTCTGCAAGAAGCCACTATTAACTATATCCCTTATGTTATTCAATGGCGTAATTCAAAATAACCTAACCTAATATTTATTCTACAAATGTGCATATTGTTCACTGCTTAATACAATATATGACAAATTGAGAAAGTTAATCTTTTGTAGTTAATAATGAAATTACATTATACTGTGTGTTTTTAATTCTAGCCAAATAATTATTCACATTAACATAATAGTCATAAAGTGTAGAATATTTGATTCAAATATGAAAAAAATAAATATTTTTTTTAATATTGAAGTTTTAATAAAATTTGGAAAAATAATTTTTCTTAATTCTCCAGCAATACCATCAGTTGAAGAAAATCAGTTTGGTATTACTTTGTGATGTATGTAAACAAACTTTTAAATTTCTAATTATATTTAATATATTACTTATTGCAGATGTTTATTAAATTTTAAATAATGATTAAAATGTTCCTGTGTGCAGTCATCATCACAATTTATATATACTAAAAAATTTTTAAATTTCATAAAAAAACAGATTGAAGTTACTTAACAAAATTATACAGACTCACCAAACAAATAAAGAAGTGGTAACACATTGGTGCCCAGTACTGTATGGCAATAACATTTCAAAATTACACTCATTTTGCCAAGTGCTGCAAGTCATAAAACTGTTTAAAACTATAGGTAATCCTGCAGCAGATGATCAATAATAACCTGATTTGAAATAAAATCAAATTTTTGAATAAGGCTCATGAGTAAGTGATGCAGGGATCCAGAATAGAATTGATTTGGTAATTCATATAAAACAAATAGGTTAATTTTTTAATTTATTTTCTATTTCATTAAAACTAATTACCACATCAAAATAAGTGTCAAAAATTGAAATAAATAATAGAGGTCTATAATTTAATGAGACTTTACAGATTTCTCCTGAACATTAGATTTATTTGGCATGGGAGATTATATCTGGGGAGAGTATAAATATCTACTTCATTCAAATAAAGTGATAAAAATAAAGTTCACTTCTTATCTTTTTATATCTTATCCTAATCTTTGTTAGTTGACCACTGATGGCATGGGACACTGATTCACCCTTCTCTGCTACATTTTTTTTAAAATCTTATTTTTAAAAAAAATGTAGCATCTTATTAAATCTTATTTTTCAATATCCTTTTAATCTCTTGGAGACTTTGCAGGCCAAAATAGTTAATGTATTATTGAATTCTTTCGGATACAAATTCACAGAATTTTTCTCAATAATCAGAAATCCTGAAATAAAAAATGAAAAATCTGATTTTCTTGCAGATCTTGTCTGTTCTCTTTGGAAGGCAAATTTATCTTTTCTCATCTTAATGAGAGGCAATCCATTTACTTTACTATTTGACAGAAATCAATCTGGTTTCATCGTTGTTTGATGAAATCGATCCTTCTCCATATATTACCAGTTTTTATACAAAAATTAATTTCAATAGCTATAAAATTCTACTAGCAATTGTGTTCAAGAATCCTGTCTCTAGAAATGTCAAGCTTTACAAGAAAATTTCAGATTCTCAAGAATTTTTCATTTATTATTTCAGGATTTCTGATTATTAAGAAAAATTCTTAGAAAACTCTGGAATTTAAGAAAAATTCTGTGAAATTATATCTTAAAGAATTCAATGATACATTAATTATTTTGGCCTGCAAAGTCTTCACGTCAATAAACCAAGTAAATAAGTCACTTGGTTTATCTGCATCACTTCTAACTTTAATTTCAGATAATTTTCTTTTGAAATATAATTACAAAATAATACTTAAAATGGGCATATAAAACTTAAAATAATATTTAGATCAATAAATTGTATAAAAAGCATTCATTTTATTACAATTTTAAATATTTCTATTATAGATGCTGCAATGTTGTGATGTATACAGATTTATGATGATTTTTTCTAATACCAAAAATTTTTAGTTTCTAATTTCTTCAATGTTTGCCAAAGTAACAGTAATGTCTATTGATATATGTGATATATAGGGGAGTGTTTCAGAGGATATAAGTGGATAGTTAGCCCTCAATCATTCCCCAAAAAAATCCACCTTCACCTAATGGCCAGGATGATAGAGCTCTCTTAAAAAATTACATATTCAAAATAGGAAGGCCCTAACTTTTTCTAAGTATATCTGTTGATCTAAATCAGCTGTTCCCAATGTTTTTTTCTCGTGTACTCTTTGATTAGGGTTTGCGAGAAAAAAAAACGTTGAGAACCATTCATCCCCAATTCCCATGATAAATATTTTCAAAGGGTTGGACTCGACTTGAACCAGGTCCTCCAGAGTGGAAAACCAAAGCATTTTCACATACTGTAGCCAATCTAGCAGCTTGATTGAACACTAAAATGATGGACTGCTTTAATCAAAGTGACAGTTTTGGCGAACAGGGAAAGGAGACATACATAATTGCACGATATGACTAGTGGTGGGTCAGTCTAGTGATAACTTTCACATAAGTTCCTCTTTATAAACTAAAACTCTATATTTGGTTTGGCTTTTTTATTTTAACTCTTTTTCTTCATGTTTATCACTATTACCAATATTAACTTTATATACAAGCACTATAAGCAGTAATTCATTTATTCTAAGATAAAAGGAACGTTTCGATCCATTACAGATCCTCTTCAGCTT
The DNA here is from genome assembly GCA_000484575.1 of Olivierus martensii. Classification (NCBI taxonomy): domain Eukaryota; kingdom Metazoa; phylum Arthropoda; class Arachnida; order Scorpiones; family Buthidae; genus Olivierus; species Olivierus martensii. The sequence goes on from AYEL01061820.1 coordinate 6,741, forward strand.
TTTATCATTTAAAATTTCTAATTCGAATACATTAGAAATTTTATATAAGAGAATAGAATATAAATGTATTACCAATATTATTTTTGTGTATCTCCAACTCCTCCACTGTGTACCCCCTAAGACGTGTACCACAAGTTGGAAACTGCTTATTGAGATATTTCAAATAAAAAAGGAGTCAAATAGACTAAAAAGTTCATATACTGTACATCTATATAAAATTACAGTGGGTGGCCAAATTATTATACTCAACAAAATTTATATAAATATAAAAATTAATAACGAACAAGCCAAACTTCCCCTAGCGGATAAAGTTTTAAGTTATATTTTTAGATTAATAATTATTTTTTGAATTACAGCTACGGTGCCACCATCTATTGAATTAATTATTAAATAATTTTATAATTACGTACTAGGGTGGCACCATCTAGTGACTAATGATTAAACTATAATTTTATAAATTTATTTTCCCGAAATAAAATTTTCGCACCGCACCGGAATCGAACCGGGATCTCTGGGTCAACGCCCCAGCGCCTTAACCAGTTAGACCACGGTGACATGGCGGAAATTCCATTTCGGGAAGCTTAAGTATTGATTACTATGGAAACTTATTGTATTAGGCAGGAACTATTGGTTCCAGTTTGTGATTTTTATTACAGATTGTTCATTGGGAAATAGCTTATAAAACCACAATTTCATGCTGTATGTATTCAGTGTTGAAATATCGTGACAATTTTTGCTTTTTTTATGGTGTGAAATCAGTAGCTTCCCTATATCTTTCAATAGATTAGATTCATTAATTTCACACTCACACAAAATATAAATCATGAAAAAATTGAATAAAGTCACTTATTTTATCTCTAAAATATTGATTGAAAGAAAAATATACAATATATATTAACTTAATCAATGAAACCAAAGAACAGTAACTGAAGCATGCAATGCTAATATGTTGCATTTCACTGTTTCTGGCTTTATTGAATAATATATATTTTGCCAACATTATCAAAAAATATTAGATAATAATTTTCTGACACAATCTAATTCACGAATACAAAAAAATTAAAAATACTTAGCAAAAACTAAATTTTTTGTTGTGAGTATAATAATTTGGCCACCCACTGTAGATGAAAAAATTCCATTTTTGGAGTTTGTGTCCAAATACAAGACAATAAATTGACTGAGAGCATTGAAAAGCTATTTTTATAAAAACTGTTGGTAATTGTAAAACAAATATTGAAATGTGATTTATTTTTCAATATAATTAAAAGATTAAATAAAAAAAAACAAACAAATAAAACAAATATATTTTGTTTTCCTTTTTCCATGATTTTTTTTTTCTGTCTCATTTTGTTTTTATCCTTATTAAAACAAATCTTTTTAACATTTTAAATTTTTTTTAAAAATCTAGAATTTTTAAAAATTTTAATTTTTTTTTTTTTTTTTTTTTGAATCTTGAAATTCTCAAGAATTTCTGAAAATGATCTTAGAAAATAAACTAATTACTAATTCAGGAATTCCCAAATCTTGAAAAAGCTAAAAATTTGGGAAAACACAATTGCTAAATTTTATTAATTAAAATAACCATCATAATTATTAAGGTTCATTGGATTCCAGAAAACTGTTGCTGAGTTTCTAATGCAATTTTTGGAATGGTTTATCCTTACATATGGTGCTATCATTATTTGTTATAGTTTGATGCATGTTTAACTCTCTAATATCAAAAATTTGATTTTTTTTAATTTCTAAACAATAGTAAATATATTCTAAAATGTGTAAGATTTTTATAAGTTTTAATAAAAATCTTACACATCTTATTAAATGCAGTTATAAGTGTTTTATAACTGCATTTAATAAATAATAGAGAGTTTGCGCATGGCGTTTTCCGTATACGCTTATACAGTTATAAAACACATACGGTAGGCGGCGCTGAAGACGTTTGCGGCGGTTATGTTTCGAGGATAAGTTATGTTATAAAACTATCCAAAATCGAGGCTGTGGTTAGAAAAAATATGGACGACGTCGAAGTGCTTGCTTTGCTCGATTCAGAGTTAGAAAATTATCTCGTGTACATGTCTGTTCAAACATCACGGAGAGAGCAGGAAATGTTTTTCTTTTCACCATTCATTTTAATTTCTATTAACCAAACCAACAGAAATACAGAATGAGATGAATCCAATATGGCTGACCACCAGAAGTTCTTCACGTTTATGGGGTGACGTCAATAATGGGAAGAAACCTATTGGCTCCGCTATTTTATAAAATAAGCTCATAACGGGAGACCTTCCTTATGCTTATAAGGCTATTTTAGGCATAAGCTTATAACGGAGCATTTTATAACGTAAAATTGGCTTTGCGCAAACTGCCTATTAATTTATTTATTGTATAGAATTTATTACATTCTTAGTAAATAATGATTAGTTAATTACAATAAAATATTTTAAAAGTTTTAAATGTTAAAGAATTCTTCACATTTTTGCTTTTAAAGTCTAGAGCAGTCATACTCAACCTTTTTTTTTTTCTGGGCTACATATGTTTGTTTGCTACATCAAGCAGGCTGCAACATGCTATATCAGCAGTTTGCACAACGTGATGTTGTTATTGCAACAATTTCTTGAAGAAAGCTAATTTTTCATGTCTTATTAAATACCCATGAACAAAAGTGTCATTAAGTGATTTATGTTTCATAGTAAACTGACGATCAATGTTATATTTTTTAAAATGATATTTTCTTGACAAATCAAACACATTACACAACTTTTCTTATTCAACACAACGAAACATTCCTCTTCCCAATTATCTTGAAAAAAAATTATTTTCATTAGATAATTTTTTATTTGAAGACATCATTATGGGTGCTTAAATTATAATTTGATATAAAATAGTACGCTACAAAACAACTACAAGTTTTTCGAATTACTTATGATAAACAAAACTATAATACTTATTTATAAATATTATAAGTATTAATAAGGGATTTATAGTAATTTATAAATCACTATAAATCCCTTATAATTTAATTAACAATCAGATGTTGCTATTAATTTCACGATTTTAAAATTTTAAATTCATGACTGTGTCAATAACTTTTGAAAAAAAAAAAATTCATGACTGTGTGTTTCGGGCCGCATGTGAAAGCTTGGTGGGCCGCAGGTTGAGTATGGCAGGTCTAGAGTAACCATCAGTATCCACTTTTTTTTTGATAATTATAAATTAATGAAATATAAGTAGATAGTATTTACAGGTTGATGGAATGTGATTTATTATAAATTAATGAAATATAAGTAGATAGTATTTACAGGTTGATGGAATGTGATTTGCAAATGGCATTTTTAATAGACATAATGCTTGTATTCCTGCTTCTATTTAAATAAATTTATTTGATTTTTCTATGTAACTTGAGGATAGCTTAATGTTGAAAACATTAATTACTTTGTAATAAAATAAGCACTTTTTGCAGTTAAGATTATCTGTAGTAGTATTATTTAGGCATTTTTAATTTTTTTAATTATATGGAACATTTAAAAATGAAAATTTTGTTCGAAATTAATGAATTATGGCATAAAAATAAAAAAATTCAGTATTATTATATTATTTATATAATATATATATAGGAATA
>AYEL01061821.1:0-59140 GCA_000484575.1 Olivierus martensii
GTTTTGTATTGTTTCAGGTGTTGTGATTTTGCTGCAAGTTTCTGTTTTCGTGTGTCCCTATGTATTCTTTAATGTGTAAAATATTGTGGTTTTCATGGCGTGTGTGTGTTTTAAGTTTTCTGAAAATATATTATTATTATTATTGGTATCTAACCGGTGTGAAGTTGGCCCCCCATTTTTGAATTTTTAAATTTTTTCTTTTGCACTCGTTTGCACCTCTTTAGCAGCTTTTGCACCTTTAATAATTTCGTTTGCACCCCCACCGTTTGGCCCCTAGAGCCAAAACAAATTTGGGGGGCTAACTTCACACTGGCCCCTAGTTGCGAATTTTCGAATATTTTCTTTTGCACTCGTTAGCAAATCGTTAGCACCTTTTGCACTTTTAATATTTCGATTCTAGCCTCCACCGTTTGCCCCCAAAGCCAAAATAAATTCGATGAGACTAAACCTGATATTTGCTTCTTTATTGATGTCATTAATCATAAATCGCTTCATAACATATCTATTTATGCATAGAAATACCATAATTTACTATCAATTATTATAAACAAAATAGTTATTTCTAAATACTAAAAGTATTATAAGATATCAGTCTATACTTATTTTAATCAGATTATTTAAAAGAACTTATAATAAAAATAAAATAATATCGAATTTTATTAATTCTTATCACTTAAAGTATTCAGTAATTTGACTATTTTTTGAATATTACGCAAAAAATATTTATTTTGTAATAAAACTTATTACATAAAAAGCATAATATCTATATTTATTCCTTTTCCATAGAGGCCAAAATTAAATAAACCATTATTTATTAATCCATGCAAACGGAAATTTTAAAATTTTCATATCATATATACAATATATATGAAAAATTCTTTTACTTTTTCCCGGAAAAAGTTAGCATTTCTTGATAAACTTTCCTGCAAATAACCGCTTAACTGCAGTGAAGCCTATATTGAAGGTGCAACATATTTCATGATGAAATAGAAACATCGTTGAGAATATTTTTATCTTTAATGCGTTCTTTTCTAACATGGAAGTTTTACTTTATAAATGAAACCTATTTAATCTATAAAGCATTAGAATTAAACGGAAAATTATTGTGTAAAAAGAAATTATTTCAAAACTTCTATTTTATAGATTTTTCAGTTATAGGCTATCTTGAAAAATAACAAAGGCATGAAATACGTTTTGTAATAAATATTATTTTCATACAAATATGATTGAATGATTTCAATAATATATTCATATGCTATCTTAAAAACTCAAATTTTAATAGAAGTTTGCTCGTGTGTTTTGAAATTTAAAGAATCCAGTATCGACTATTTCAGAATATTTAGTGATTAATTATTTGAAAAATATTATATTTTATTTTGATCAGTTTTAAATTATAATAAACAATAGAAATCAATAACTTCTATTAATAAATATTTTGTACATTTTTTTAAATTTAATTTTAATACATAACAATGAAAAATGGACCCCTGTATTAAGCAATGGTCTGAAAATTATAGTAATGGGTTGAAGATATTTAAAACACAACCAACTGTAACATTACATGTTTGGACAAATGCCTACAATTAGTCTAAGATGAAAAAACATTAAATCATTAGCCTATAACTGAAAAATCTATAAAACTAGAAGTTTTGAAATAATTTCTTTTTACACAATAATTTTCCGTTTAATTCTAATGCTTTATAGATTAAATAGGTTTCGTTTTTAAAGTAAAACTTGCATATTAGAAAAGAACGCATTAAATATAAAAATATTCTCAACGATGTTTCTATTTGATTATGAAATATGTGGCACCTTCAGTATAGGCTTCACTGCAGTTAATCGGTTATTTGCAGGAAAGTTATCAAGAAATGCTAACTTTTTCCGAGAAAAGAGATAATAGAATTTGTCAAATACGGTTGTATATACAAAATAATTTTCATGAATTTGGGGTAAAATAATAAGTGAAAAATTTTATTAGTAAGAAATTTTTTTAGAAAAAATTTTAGGTATAACAATTAAAACTCATTTGAATAAATTTTTTTATTTTTAATTTTAAAGGTGCTCATCTAAACTTTATTTGAATAGCTCGAGATCAAATAAAGTATTTATTTGATCTGGAGCTATTCAAATAAAAACAACTCGAACCTATAATATTTATTTTTAACTTATAGAAATAATTTCATAGTAAGACAAAAAATAATAAAATTAAAACAAATGTATATTCATATCATATATACAAAAGTATATATATTGTATATACGATATGAAAATTTTAAAATTTCCGTTTGCTTGGATTAATAAATAATGGTTTATTTAATTTTGGCCTCTATGGAAAAGGAATAACTATAGATATTATGCTTTTTATGTAATAAGTTTTATTACAAAATAAAACTTTTTTGCGTAATATTCATAATTTTTGCCATAAAAATTCATATTTTAAGAGTATGTTTATTTAGGGATTTGTGAAAGAAAATAGTCAAATTACTGAATACTTTAAGTGATAAGAATTAATAAAATTCGATATTATTTTATTTTTATTATAAGTTCTTTTAAATAATCTGATTAAAATAAGTATAGACTGATATCTTATAATACTTTTAGTATTTAGAAATAACTATTTTGTTTATAATAACTGATAGTAAATTATGGTATTTGAAATAACTATTCTGTTTATAATAATTACTAGTAAATTATGGTATTTCTATGCATAAGTAGGTTTATAATAATTGCTAGTAAATTATGGTATTTCTATGCATAAGTAGATATGTTAGGAAGTGATTTATGATTAATGACATCAATAAAGAAGCAAAATATCAGGTTAGTCTCATCGAATTTATTTTCTCTTTGGGGGCAAACGGTGGGGGCTAGAACCGAAATATTAAAAGTGCAAAAGGGACTAACGAGTGCAAAAGAAAACATTCGAAAATTCGCAACTGGTGGTCAGTGTGAAGTTAGCCCCCCAAATTTGTTTCGGCTCTAGGGGCCAAACGGTGGGGGTGCAATAGTCTCATCGAATTTATTTTGGCTTTGGGGGCAAACGGTGGAGGCTAGAATCGAAATATTAAAAGTGCAAAAGGTGCTAACGATTTGCTAAAGAGTGCAAAAGAAATATTCGAAAATTCGCAACTAGGGGCCAGTGTGAAGTTAGCCCCCCAAATTTGTTTTGGCTCTAGGGGCACAAAAACGGTGGGGATCAAACGAATTATAAAGGGTGCAAAAGCTGCTAAAGAGGTGCAAACGAGTGCAAAAGAAAAAATTTAAAAATTCAAAAATGGGGGGCCAACTTCATCGTTATCTATTTTAGGAATGAATTCCTAAATAAAGATGTAATCTAACTAACTTGTAATGATTCGGAGGACAAGGCAGGTGGGCCAAACCCTCCATATTAAAAGAAAGAAGAAGAAGAAGAAGAACTTGTAATGATTATTAGTGATAGTTTAGAGCCGTGATTCCCAACATGGGGCGCACGCCCCATAGGAGAGCAATTCGAGGATGAGTTATGAACAGTGAATTTTTTTAATTTCTTGTGGTTCTAGGGACATCATATACAATATATATTGTGAAATACATATTTTTAAAATTAAAATCAGAACATATACAGTAAGTTTAAAACTTTATTTGCTGTCTTTTCATATCATTTCATATTATTATGATTATTTTTTAAACAATTTCTTAGTGACTTCTTCCTCAGTACTTCAACTGTCCTTTTGTTCTTTTATTTTTCTCTTTCACGGATGTCATGTTCTTTGGAAGTTTGTTTGGACCAAGTTGATGGTCTTTTAGGCTTCCTCCAGGTGAATAGGAATTCACTTTTTGAATAATAAAAATCATATGTCACAAGGGACATCAGTATTTTAGAGATGTTTAGGTGAGGAGTGGCCAAAAAAAGATTGGGAACCACTGGTTTAGACGTCTGTTCTTTATTAACATTCAGAACAATGCCACATGACCAACAACTGATTTCGGTATTTTAGAGATGTTTAGGTGAGGAGTGGCCAAAAAAAAGATTGGGAACCACTGATTTAGACGTCTGTTCTTTATTAACATTCAGAACAATGCCACATGACCAACAACTGATTTTTTTCGCGAAAAGATCAGTTGAAAATTTTGATTGTTTTTTTAAATATTTTAATCGAAAATTAGATTAAAAAGTAAAAACATAAGAAAAAAGTTATTAAAATTTTTTAAGAAGCTGTGTATATTGTTAAACATATATTTTAGTGTTGCTAGACCTTAAATACATCTCTATACAGTAGCCCATTATATCAATAGTTGTTTCGAAAAATTAATAGATAATTAACAAAATTTATAATTAATGTCTATTATTAATTACATATTATATGTTTTATAATTAGATAAATGAAATGTGCATGAAGATGTTTATATTTCGAAAATATTATAATTTAAAAGTTAATATTGTATTGCATAAATATATTGCTATTTTATTAATGAGACTAATGTCAATCAGGAAAATTTCGATATGTACAGTGGTATCTCGGTATACATCCTTAATTCGTTCCAGATCCTTGGACTTATACCAAACGAATTTTTCCCATAAGAAATAAAGGGAAAATGATTTAATCCGTTCCCATAAAAAAAATCCTATTGTTATTGACATATACATTGATGGGATTTAAAATAATATTTACACTGGTTAATACTAAAATACATAAATACAAACCAGTTACAGTTAAATAAATGAAAGTATAATCTCAGTACCTTGCTGAGAAGAGTCGAGGGCTCACTAGGATGGTGTTGAGAAGGTAGAAGAAGGACATGTTATTGTTTGGAAGGGTAATCCGCTTTCAATAAAACTTTAGGAATCTGAAATTCTGGTATTTTTTATCTTTCTATTTTCTGTCTCTTTTCCCTACTTGCACTTTGTTGAGGCTCATCAGGTTTGACTTTTACTAAAAATTTGTCCAAAGAACAGTTTCTGCCTTCTCCTCAGGATGTTTCGGAAATACGACATTGTCTGGTCATTACTATCAATGCTATTACGACTTGTTATAGTTTTTATATAAAGTATGTGTTTTTTAAGAGAACATATAACAGACTTTTACAAGTTCTAGCATGCGAATCGGTCGTATTCCAAACAAAAGTCGTGTACCAAGCAAAATTTTTCGCATCCAAACAGGACGTATACCGAGTTGGACTTATTCTGAAGCGGACGTATACCGAGGTACCACTGTATTTATATCCGATGGTTTTTAATTATGCCTATTTTGAAGGTTTCATTCGATTCTATAGTTTCTATGATTACATTAGATGCAATTGTTAATAATAAAACTGTAAACTAATACATCATACGCCGCTGAATATATGATAATATTTTAGATTTTTTTATTGTGGTTTACGTCGTTTTGTAATTGGTGAGTACTAAGCAGTGGAACATTTCCATGCCTACGACAGGCCGCCCACATCCTTGCTAGGGTCAACTGTCAGATAGAAGATAGAGTTCAATGAGCAGGATCTGGCTTGTGGTTTACGTCGTTTTGTAATTGGTGAGTACTAAACGGTGGAACATTTCCATGCCTACGACAGGCCGACCACATCCTTGCTAGGGTCAACTGTCAGATAGAAGATAGAGTTCAATGAGCAGGATCTGGGTCTCTCCTGAAAAAACTGGATGTGTGAGACTCGGGAATTAAACCCGGATCATCCAGGGTAGAAGCACAGTACATTTCCAAAATATTCAAAAAAATATTCCTGAGGTATTTTTGATGAGTTTTAGTCTAGAAAAATGTCAAGAGAGTTTATCTGCAAAAATCTGTCTGTTGACGATCTTCAAGTAGAATGACAGTATATAACCTTATTAATATGGAATAAAATATCAGTATAAAATCGAAATTAAAATGCAAAAAAAAGCATGCATTTTACTAATGATCGAAAACATTCACAGTAATTGCATGATGAAATTTAGAAGACTGAAATAAAAAATATGCCAACCACATGGGGTGCAAAGAGTAACTGATCATCGACACAACAATACTAAAACAAGTACACAGACAACGCAGACACTTACACGCAACTTATATAGATTACAAAAAGGCATTCGATAGTATACCACATTCATGGCTCATACCATACAGACACTGTAACTCTATAAAATCAATACCAACTATATCACATTCCTACAAAACAGAATGCAACACTGGAGACAACACTGTACGTCACCATAAATAACAATCATGTAGCCACAGAACCCATACACATTGGACGTGGTATTTTCCAGGGTGATTCCCTCAGCCCACTTTGATTCTGACTCGCCCTAAATCCACTCTCCAACAAACTGAACACATCGAACTGTAGTTACAACATTAGACAAAACCGAACAACATACTACACATACTCACACCTCTTTTGCATGGATGACATCAAACTGTACACCTCAACATAAACACAATTACGATAGCTGTTACAAATCACGCACACATTTTCAAAAGACATATGCATGGAGTTTGTCCTCGACAAATGCAAAACAGTCCACATAGAAAAGGGAGTCCTAAAGAAAGGAGGCTTCACTCTTGAAAATGGAGACGCTATCGAATCCATGGAAGAGAGTGAAGTGTACAAGTATTTGGGATTCCAGCAAGCCAGACTCACAGAACAGAAGAAAACTAAACAAACATTGTCAAAACTATGCACCAACAGATTAAATAACATTCTCAAAACACATCTAAATGGAAAAAACACAATGAAAGCCAGCAACACATTCGCCATACCTATACTAACTTACTCCTTTGGAGTGATACAGTGGACACAGACAGAACTAGAATCACTCCAAAGAAAAACACGAACAACACTTACAAAATACCAGTACCAACACCCGAAATCTGCCATAGAACGAACTACTCTCTCACGTTTACACGACAGACAAATCTATAATCTGAGAGAGTTCTTCCATAAAAAACAACATACATCCTAACTACACAAAGCTATTGTCTTGGCAGATAGAAACATGACACCACTAAATCTTCAGAACAACACTCCATGCCAAATAGACAACACTGCACACATACATGAAAAGAAAACATCCTGGTGTAAAAAGGAACTCCATGGCAGACATCCACATGACTTACAGAAACACTTCATTGACGCCAAAGCGTCAAACAGCTGGTTAGTCAGGGGGGATCTATTTACTGAAACAGAAGGGTTTATAATAGCTATACAAGACCAGGTAATAAACACGAAAAACTACAGAAAATACATACTGAAAGACAGCACATTAACAAATGACACATGTAGGAAATACCACATAGCACCCGAAACAATTCAACACATTACGTCTGGTTGCAAGCTGCTTGCACAAACAGATTACCTGCACAGACACAACCAAGTAGCAAACATAATACATCAAAAGCTTGCAACCAAATACAAATTAATAAACACACTTACACCATACTACAAATACATACCAGACACTATCCTAGAAAACTCAACACACAAGATGTATTACGACAGAACAATCCTAACAGACAAAACCATACACCACAACAGACAAGACATCACTCTCATAGACAAACAAAACAAAGTTATCTACATTATAGACATCTCAATACCAGACACACACAACATCCAGGATGCATTCATCCAAAAATTAGCAAATACACAGAACTCTCACAAGAAATTAAGCGTCTCTGGGGAATGTAGCAGTATTTATGGAAAACGGACTCTCATTTCCCCCTTTTACTTTGACCAATTATGCTGAAATTTTCAGGGGATCTTAAGTAATCTAAGAAATATCTACATTTCAAATTTCGTCGATATGGGTTGAACGATGTGATCTGTAGAAGTATCTGCAGAAGAGGAGAAGGCGAAGAAGAAGAAAAACAACACTTTTTTGTCAATTTTTAAGTTCTGTTATTAATTGCATTTCAAATTTGGCAGTCTGTGTCCTATTGAATACTTTTCTCGAATATAATTGTCAGATTAATAATATTTATTTAGAATCAAAGTTACAGCGAGTTGAATTTTGATCGTAATGATTTCTGTAATAAGAGTCAGTCAGTGACTACTGTACTTTGCTTACAGTCAGCCTCTTGATAGTACCATACTTCACTATAAACAATTAACATATCGAAAAACTTCATTTTTAAATGAATATTTTAATACATTTATCTTGCAATGGTATCATATTCTTAATATGTAGCTCATTATGTACTGTATATACTACTGTATATGTTCTAATTTAAATTCAATGGATTGCAAATCTATTGATTACCATAAGTGCGTGCAAAATAAACATAACAATAAGATGGAATAAAATATTTCGCTAAATTTGTCACATAACAAGGGAAAAAATCTTTTTTCCTTTAATGAACTATATATGTACAGTTCATTAAAGGAGAGATGAACTACAGAAAGGAGAGATGATAGAAAGGATAAAAGAATAAAAAAAGACAAAAGACAGAAAGGAGAGACGATAGAAAGGATAAAAGAATAGAAAAAGATAAAAGAAGGAAAAGAGAGTATATATATATATATGTTGTATATAACAACATTACATAAGATGACAAATATATTAATTAGAAATTGATTGTTAGATATTTTACTATAGTATTTATTGCACAAAGATTTTAATAACAGTTGAGCTATTAATAAAGGCAAACAGTAATTCATTGCAAAATGTTTACATGGGAAAAGATAAAAATAATAATAAGTACTCCTTCCTCATACAATATTAGAAAATTATTACGGATATAAATGACTGTGACAAGGAATTTACAGTACTATTTATATAGTGGATCATAAGTTAAAAGCTACGTCATAAGGTAACATACTTCATAGTGTACAATATTATAATTCTAACATAATATAAACACTATAAAATCAAAACAGTTATAAACATATTTATGTGCATTTTGTGATAACGGAATACGAGACAATCCAAATAGATCAATGAACCTTTTAATTTTTCTTAAACAGTGTCATTCTGCACAGATGTTAAAACTTTAACCTTAACTCGCATAGTAAGAAATCTTGACACGATTAAATTTTGTACATTGTCATGTTCATGACATTTCACATGAAAATAGGTCACCGGAATGCTTCTTGTGTACTCGTGAATGAATAAGAATTTATCAAAAGAAAATGCCCTGAATACCATATACTGTATATTTTTATATACACAGGTAAAAGTACAAATTTAAATAAGTAAATAACTTTATTTTGAATTTCTGTAGATTACATTTTAGATTTATTGGTCATATATTTAGTTATTTAAAAAATAATCCAAAATTTAAATTCAACTCAAAGATGAAATAAAATATCTTTAATTTGATGTTTATAATTTATATTGAAGTTAGTAATTTGAATTCTTAAATGGATTGCTGAAAAATACAGATTTTATTTTTAATATAAGTTTCAGGGCCATCGTTGAACAACTAATTAGACAAGATTAGCTATTATAATAAGAGTACTGTAATTCATTATCTTTCTTCTTGGTTTGATAAATTTAACAGAAAAAAACAGTTCTTCATAGGAAAGTTTTGTTAAGAACAGTAACATTACTGTTCTTAAAGTAAAACTTTCCTGTAAATAGCTATTTTTCTGTTAACACAATAACAGAAATAGCTCTTCACAGGAGGAGGATATCTTAATATATCAAAAAAAGGATATATCTATCAAGTTCACAGTGACATAACTAAAAGGCAAATATGTCGCAAAAATCTCCGGGCTCCACATCTCTAGATTTTTTCAGGAAGAATTCGGATCTGGCTCGTTGAATGCCATACTTTACCTGAAGGCCGATCCTATTATAAGTATGGGCAGCAAGTAGTGGATTACTTGATGTTTAATATCTGACAAATATGAAAAGCAGATTATAATTAGAAAGATATCGCAAAAATCCTCTGATTCAACACTTCTAGATTTTTTCAGAAAGGAATCCTTCCTGAAAAAATCTAGAAGTGTGGAACCATGTGTGTTAGTATCTGGCAAATATGGAAAGCAGTTTATGACTTAGAAAGATGTCGCAAAATTATGGAATAGGATTCAGGAGCGAGAGGAGGAAGTAATGAATTTTTACATAAAACTAAATTCACTTTGTTTGTAATACTACGTACAAAATATAGTGCTATAATTGCATTATATATGTGGTATAAAACAATTATAATTTACTAGATTCACACGCTAAAAACTTCACAGAAAGAACGGTGTTTTTAGTTTCCAAACTTTAAGTGGCAATCCTATATTAGTAACTCAAGAGTTCAAATAACCAATTAAAGATGTTTAGAAGTATAGATAGGGCTGTTACGAGACAAAGATGGTCGCATATAGCAAGAAACCAAACCTTTAAACATGGCTTACGGAACTATTTCCGGACTCACATTCCATAAAAAACTTTTGATGCTATTTTCTTCTCAAATATTCTGTATAACATGTTATCTTATCATTTAGGTTTTTATTTTGAAATAAAAAATTCACGTAATAAAATTTTTTTAATTAATTAAATATTAAATTCAAATATTATGTATTTATTATTTGAACGGATTTGAGAAAATTAAATAAAAATCATATACATATATTGAATTTCATTTAACCGATTCCAACGGATTAAAGAATGATGATCTGTAAAGATTAATTGTTTTTTACGATAATATACAAAAATTATGACATCAGAAAAATTTTTATTTTTTTCTCTTAGTTACTGTATACAAAATAAAAATTCCTCAAAGGAGAAAATCAGAAGTGAAATCAATAATTCTGTTAATAATAATAATGCAACAAACATGATCATTGAATATTTAATGATCGATATCATTATACTATAAGATCCCTCGCAGAAATCCAACTCCTCCTCATTGCAGTATGGGGGGTGAACTCTGATATAAATCCCAGAGGCTAAAAGAACATTGCATCTTTATTTTTCCATGGATGGACATGATAACATTATAAGATAATGGAATGATGGATAATGAAATAAACGAAACATTATTTAAATAAATATGCTGTTTTGTTATAAACAACCCTATAGCTTATCATTACAGCATATTATGCAATGTTAGCTGTTTTACATATAGCTAACACTGCATATAGCTAAATACACTGCAAAATACACAGTGAAAAATATGCAAAATTTAGTGCAGTGCAGTGCAAAAATACACTGCAAAATATGCAAAATAGTGCAAAAATACACTACAAAATATAGAGCAGTGAAAAATACACTGCAAAATATGCAAAATATAGTGGAGTGCAGTGCAAAAATACACCACAAAATATAGTGCTGTGCAAAAATACATTGCAAAATATAGTGCTATGCAAAAATACACCGCAAAATATAGTGCTGTGCAAAAATACACTGCAAAATAGCTAACACTGCATATTTACACTGCAAAATAGCATTTTTAAATAAATATGCTGTTTTGTCATAAACAAATTAGCTAACATTGCAAAATACAAATTGATGCTATATTTTTGAATATCCATAATTATTTCCATTAACTTCATTTACACAATAGAAATAACAACACGAAACAATCGAAATAATTTTTCTGAGATATAACTTTTGCAGTTAATGATAAGATCATAATTGCTAATATCTTTATTATTTTGGGGTAAATGAATTGATTTTCTTAATAAATTTAAAAACTTTTATTACTAAAATATATATAATACGTGTGAGTATGTTTTTAATTTATATAAAGTATATCAAAGATATATTATAAAATAAAATTTATGGTATAAAATTTGATTTGGAAAACATATTCTAAACGCAAAAGCTGTTTATTTACACGACATATTCTAATTACAGTTTTATGTTTGGAAACCTATATTACGTTCAAAATGTCAAAATTGATATCTTCCCTCTGGTTGAATTGTTTATATAAATAAAACTAAAACATAAATACTTTACATTATGTAAATAGGCTAAGTTGTTCTGAAATATCTTCCGTAAACTGTTTCTATAGAAGAAAATAACTGTTCACCTTTATATCATAGTAATGTTCACCTTTATATCATAGTAATATAAGTGAATTCATATATATATGACCACAGTTACTTTCTGAACACTCTGTATATAATATCATACTATATATACTATCAAATCAAAAACATCTAATATGTAAAAAAAGAAACCAAGTATCAATAAAAAATTAGGATATTTCTTAAAAATTTAGATGCGACTACTTTAGTTGATGTTCCTAATTTCTTACATATATTGCACTTGGTTTATTTCTTTACATATTAGATGTTTTTGAGTGGATATCATTTATTTTTTAGATGAAAACTAATTTTCTGACTGAGACATTCTAATAACAATATATGAATACATCATTAAATATCATTTTTATTTTTAATCTGATTGAATCGAAATTTTTGGAAACAGTAAAATAATAAACATAACATATATCAAATTTGGTCGAAATCGGTTGAATGATAGAAACTGTAAAAAAACTTCATGATGAAAAAAGACTTTCTATTTCCGTCATCTTGGCCCTATTGGGCTGCATTTTCAGAAAGTGTTAAATAATAAAATTTAACATTTCAATTCCAGAATTGTTCGAAATAGGTTAAACGGTGTGACCTATAGATGACATTCCTATAGAAGAGAATCATCTTCTTCTACACCCTTTAATTTTAGCCCAATTAGGCCAAAATTTCCATAAGATTTTAATTGAGTTAAGATATGCCTATATTTCAAATTCAGTCAAAAACAGTTAAACAATCGCTTAATCAAAACAAATATATATATATATATATATCTTCCCTCTAGTTGAATTGTTTATATAAATAAAACTAAAACATAAATATTATGTAAATAGGCTAAGTTGTTCTGAAATATCTTCCGTAAACTGTTTCTATAGAAGAATTTTATGACCTCATTTACCCTCTTTATTTTGACTCAATTATGCTGAAATTTTCAGAAGCCCTCGAGTAATCTAAGAAATACTTATATCCCAAATCTCATTTATATTTGTTGAACGATGCGAATGTAGAGGAGTTATATAGGAAGAGAAAAAGAAGAAAAAATTTCCTTTATTTTTATTATTTTTAAACTGCTCTAGTACTTTTATTAATTGGATTTAAAGCCTTAAATTTGAGAGTAACTGTACTATTGAATATTTTTCTCGAATATAATTGTTAGATTAATAATATTTAACTTAAGATCAAAGTTACAGCGAGTTAAATTTTTGTAGTAATGACTCCTATAATGAGTTAGCAACGATACTTGATTTAGTCACTACCGTTACTCTTCGAATGAATTCAGTTCAAGATGATATAAATATTTATTACTAAAACGTTGTAAAATAATATAAAACGAGAAAAAAATCTAGATATATTCATGTCAAACACACTTCTACACTTCTATATTTGTCAACTTTTATAACTTCAAGATAAGCTCCAAGGAATTGTTACACTTTAAAATTTCTGTGTACTGTATTTTTATTTCAGATTTTTTTTTAATAATTAAAAACACAAAATTAAGGAATAAACAAAGAATAATTACCACAAAGTTTGAGAGAGAGATTCATAGGAATTAAAAGAATTGTGTCAGAAATGAATAGGACATACTGAAATTAAGATATTGCCACTTTTAAACATGAGTCTGAATTTGCTACACATCATGTCAGTTGTGTTGTTGTTATGCAACCAGTTAACCTTTAACTTATATTCAACAATATTATTTTCAAATATTTCATGAAAAATGATTGGATTTTTTTTTACTTCTATATGCTTTTGTAATTATAATGTGATACAGGTTGAAAAAGTTGTCATAGGCTGTGAATATAAGGCCATTGTTATAAATGCTAACAGCATCTACATTGTGTTTGGTCTTTGCTTTTATTAGTTTATGATGACATTGTATTGCACTATGATGAATAATGTTCTTAAATGCATATATAATGAATAAAATAATTATTCCATTGACTAGATCAGTGGTTCTTAACTTGGGGCCATGTGACTCTCTAGTGGACCATGTGAAATGTTTTTTTCACTAATAATGACAATGAAAGAGACAATCAAATAGGTTAGTCAGAAGGAAAGTCGTTAGCAAAATAGATTAAGAATCACATATTTGACTAGATCATATATTTGCTAAATTTAATAAGTGATTCTTCAAAAAAAAATAATAATTTAAACATAAAAGCATTGAAGATATATTAGAGAGCAAAGAAAAAAGCAATCATTATCACTATCAAAAATACACTGGAAATGCATAATCCGTTCAAAAAACATACCAATAGTACCAATCTGAATTCTTGTAAATCTAATTTATTTAAGTAAGTTACATATTTATCAGAAGTACTTAAGATACATCACAGAAATCCGATCTTCACCAACTTTAATATCAAATTAATTTCCCCTATAATTTTTTATAGTTCGAAATATTATAAAAATATCTTATTCGATATATAAAACAGCATTAACGTTTATTGTTTATATAGAAATAATAAATTTTTATTTCAAAAGTAATATTTATAAATCTTAACCCTTTAAAGCTAATCAATCACCATCGAGTATACAAAGCGTCACGATACGTCGCGTCGCCAAGAAGCGTCGCATTGCGTCGCCCGGTAGTAAGTAGGAGAGCGACGCAATGCGATGTTTCTTGGCAACGCGACGCGTCATGATGCTTTGTGTACTCGATGGTGATTAGGTAGCTTTAAAGGGTTATAAGTAACTTTTTATTGAAAGATCTATGTGCTTACACATAACAGAATTCAGAAACGGTTATCCATAATGTAAAACATACATATATTACTCATAGAGAATTAGAAAATATAAGAATATATACAAATCGCTTTTTTTATTATAATATTATTAATAGTCAAACGTGGCTGGCTGGATGGATGTCCCTTTTTCGGTTGAACTACTGTACCTATTTTTATAAATAGGGTATCTTTAGAAAGGTCTAATTTGTGGATGCCTGTGACAGTTTAAATTATTTGTTGTTATTAATAATTTAAAAATTAAAGAATAGAAATAACAGTGAAACTGTAATTCTACTAAAAAACAAATTAGCAGATGGCGCTGTAAGTAGATGCCATTTTACGATTTCCTTGGATTCTCTACACGAGTTTGAAGGTGTTTTTGACATTATATACAGTATTATTAGATTAAATCACACGATTATATTCCCATTCATTTATATGAGCGGGTAATTTCTAGTACCAGTGTTGCCATTTATTTTATGGAATAATTTGGCCATAAATCATATTAACATATAGAATGAATTTAAAGAGAAACATGATAATATATATATATATATACACGAATAATTTGGCCATAAATCATATTAACATATAGAATGAATTTAAAGAGAAACATGAATATATATATATATATATATATATCTTCCAAATAATGATTACAGAGAAGCAAATATATGCCACTTGCCTAATGAGTATACAATACAGTAATTACAATTCGCATCTAGATATTTAAACTGAAATAAATGGAAGTAATTACTAAAAAACAAAGATTCTTCTACGGGTGAGTTCAGAAAATGCTCCGAGAAGTCTCAGCTGGAGAAGCTAAAGAATAACGTCACATCACCTTGTTTTGCAATATGACGTCATTCTTTAGCTTCTACATCGGAGATTTCTCGGAGCATTTTCTGAACTCATCCTAGGAATTGTAAACTCAAAGAAAACATTAAAATAATATCTAGCTAGAATTGTAGTTACCTTATAAAATTTTATACATATATAACGATGGTGGCCAAATTGCGGCTCGCGAGCTACATGCCGGCTCTTAGGTGCTTAAAGTCACATGCCACGAAATTCCATACCACGAAATTCAATAGTTATTATGAAGAAAATACTTAATTAAAAATATATATATATATTTGTAATTTTTTTGTTTATTGTAATGTAATATGCATAATATGCAAATGTAGTATTTATGTATGTAAAATATATAATAAATAATTTTGAAGCCCTTGTTAAGATTAACCAAGAGAATAGCTGTATTCTCAATCTGCGGCCCGCCAAGCTATTACGTGCGGCCCGGAACGCACAGTCATGAATTTAATGAAAGCGCGGAATTCTTCTCCCATATGCAAAAAAAAAAAAATAAAATTCTGATATAAAATTTTTTTAAATCTGGAAAAATTAGAATTTTCCTAATTTGCTAGGTCCTCCTCAATGCACTCGTAAAATTTTATAGGTCATAGGTCAGTTTGGAAAACACTGACCTATGCTATGGCATTCACGAATTGAGAAGTCGAGTTTTTTTGTAGGAGATTTTTTAGAAGTCAGACTTTTTTCACGTGACACCAATCGATTGCCGACTGCTTATATAGCATGTTGCGGCCCGCTTAATGTAGCAACCAAATGTATTCGGCCCGCTTAATGTAGCAACTAAATGTATTCGGCCCGAGGAAAACAAGGTTGAGAATCACTGATCTATACGAAATAAATGCGTGTAAAATACGAGGGAAAGTCATTAAGTAAGTCACAAAAGATGATAAAAAAATAATTTACCATGACAAACACTTGGAAACTATTTTTATTTTTCTACATAACCTCCAGCAACGTTGATGCACTTATCCCATCGTTTTATCAGAACCCCAATTCCAGCTGCATAAAATTCTTTGGGTTGCTGTCTCACCACAGTAGGACTTCATGTTGAACGTCATCATCATCTGCAAATTTTTTGCCTCCAAGATGTTGTTTTAATGAACCGAACAGATGAATCATCTTACAGCCCAGACTTAGCCCCAAGCGATTTTCATCTGTTTGGTCCACTAAAACAGCATCTTGGAGGCAAAAAATTTGCAGATGATGACGACGTTCAACATGAAGTCCTACTGTGGTGAGACAGCAACCCAAAGAATTTTATGCAGCTTGAATTGGGGCTCTGATAAAACGATGGGATAAGTGCATCAACGTTGCTGGAGATTATGTAGAAAAATAGTGATTGTCATGGTAAATTATTTTTTTTATCAACTTTTGTGACTTACTTAATCACTTTCCCTCGTATATAATAATTTATGAAATTACTATTAAGATTATCCGAAAAAAACTGATTTGGCACTCTCATTGATCCAGAAAGAAACTGATTGCGGCTCTCAACTATTTGAGATTCTCTTATATGGCTCATAATGACACGAAGCTTGGCCACCTCTGATTTATTATAATATGAATATTTTATTTATAATATATTTAAATAGGACTACATTTAAGCTTTTATTAAGGATTTAAGGAAATTTTTATAGACTATTTTATAATTTTATCATAACACATGCATTTTTCATATTCATTAATTTATTATTTATATCAAATTAATGATATATTTGTCATTTAAACAACATGCACAGCATTAACAAAATTCTATTAGATTCAGTATTAATAATGTTTATTAACATTTTTTTTTCTGAATATGGAGTAAACTAATTCGTTTATATATTTGATGACGATTCGGATAACAACATTAATATTGCAAAAGTTGTTAAATAACAGATTTTTGCTTCTAAATTATAATAGTATATGGAATACAGTAACTATATACATAAGAAAATTAATTCTTACACATTTTTATTCTTCTAGAATTCATTTTAATCGATAAAACAATTACCTAAATCATTTTCTTAACTTTTATATCAACAGAAAAACGAAATTCATAGATTTAAAATGAAACTACCGATGAAAAATATCGTATGGTTTTATTCATGCCAACAACTGACTTTAATTGCTTTTATTTTTCTTATTTAGTCCAAAAAATAGACTTTAAAATTATAATCTTTAAAAAATCTGAGTAGCAAAAAGTGTTATTTTACCTCGTACACTCTTTTTTTTTAAATATTTTTCTTTCGCATTGGGCAAATGAGTGGGGAACGTCATCTATGATTTTCGCCTAAGGAGTCCTTTTTAACCTGATTAAAGGGAACAGTTTCAGTCACGAGATATTAATTTTTATTATTATGTTGAAATACAGTAATTCGGTTAGAAGAATGCAGTAAACATGCTAATAATTCAATTAGATAAAAGCATAAAATTTGAAATAAAGATCAGTACAAGTTATATAGACAACAACAAACAATAATGAGTTATTGGTTTTAAAAGATTTAAACAATGAAATATTAATAAGGTGATATACAGTATTTTAACTTCGTTGTATAATATATAGATTCCTAAACTAAAAACTGGATATTAAAATTAAAAAAATATAAATAGTTATGATTGTGTTAAAAATTTAATGCTGTCGAATCAGCTCAACAGATAAGAGACAGTGGGGTAAAGTCCATCATGAGATCATCTTATAGCAGGATGATTAGCGCATTGAAGGATAGTTATTCGATAGATCATCATGAGAAAACATAATTTAAGTGAAGATCCTATAGATGGAAATTATAGTTCTTACATGTTGTTGCAAAACGGATTTAAAAATATTCTAAATTATATATTACTCTATATTTATAACCTCTTCACTTGATTCTACATCACATATTAACTTAATTCTAGGTTCAAATACCGGTAATGAATCCATAAATTCAATTTTTTTGTGAAGCTTGATAAAAGACATTTTATCAAGGAGAAAGTCTTTTATAGTGTATATTTGGAGTATGCAATCACACCAAACTTGAATCATATACAATTTAATTCAAGAAAACAAGGCAAAATGAAGAATTAGAGATATACAAGATGTTCTGGAATGAACAAATCGCCTACTTTACGAATACGTTGTTTATTTTGAAATGATTAAAGATAAGGGATTAAAATCGTCTTCAATGACATAATCTATATGTTGAATCCACTTATTTCTTAACAACATAATCTATTGAATAATTCCAATAGTTATAATAGAGTTAGGCTACGCTTGCCTGATTCCATTTTCTCGAATCATATTTGAGCGATTTCCATTTGCCTGAATCTTATTTGCTCGATTCCCTGTTGCCTGAATCCAAATACTGTACAGTATAAGTTAGAATCGGAACATATTTTTCTAATTTTTGACTTTAGCAATTAATTTTAATACTATAATTATATATTTAGATTAAAATTAAACAGAATCTACAAATTTAATTGATAAAATGCGAATCGTGTTCTGTTTTATCAGTTGTCAACAAATAGGGAATAAAAGGTCTTAAATTAAAGATTTTTATATAATTTTTTGTTAATTTTAAGTTTAATTTTCATTTGTTTATCTCTCAAAATTCGTTGTTTCAAACAAATGACGTGGAAATGTAATAATTATGTTTATTAAATTATATTTAAATGTTTTCAAATATATAATAATTTAAAAAATAAAATTTGATATTATAAAGATACTGAGAAAAATTCAGAATATATACATATTGATACGGAACTATCATAGAAATAACTGGCTTAATGGGATTCACTCACACAATAACTACCTCAATGGAATCATAGAAATGACTGGTTTAATGGGCTCACTCTCACAATAATTGGCTCAATGGAGTCATAGAAATGATTGGCTTAATGGGCTCACTTACACAATAACTGGCTCAATGGGATGGGTTCACAGAAATAACTCGCTTAATGGGCTCACTTACACAATAACTGGCTCAATGGAATCATAGAAATGACTGGCTTAATGGGCTCTCTCTCACAATAACTGGTCAATGGCATCATAGAAATGACTGGCTTAATGGGCTCACTCTCACAATAACTGGCTCAATGGAGTCATAGAAATGACTGGCTTAATGGGCTCACTTACACAATAACTGGCTCAATGGGATCACAGAAATAACTGGCTTATTGGGCTCACTTACACAATAACTGGCTCAATGGGTTCACAGAAATAACTGGCTTAATGGGCTCACTTACACAATAACTGGCTCAATGGAATCATAGAAATGACTGGCTTAATGGGCTCACTCTCACAATAACTGGCTCAATGGCATCATAGAAATGACTGGCTTAATGGGCTCACTCTCATAATAACTGGCTCAATGGAGTCATAGAAATGACTGGCTTAATGGGCTCACTTACACAATAACTGGCTCAATGGGATCACAGAAATAACTGGCTCAATGGAATTACTGAAGAATTAGATACTTCAGTATTTCAAAGTAATTTTAATCACTTATTTTAAAAACAATGTAAAATAATCACATTTAAATATAACCGGTGGTTTTATTAACTAATAATTAAATGTTTTATTAAATTATTTTTCTCGAGGCAACCAAATAATTTTTTTAATTTCAACTTTATCCTCAACAAAAACTTTGACCATGCCTAGACTCGGATAAGTGCATTTGGACGAATGGAATCGGAAAAATAAGATTTGGACAAACGTGAATATACCGATAGGAACTAGAATTAAGCAATATGGCGTTCGAGGTTATTTCAATATCAATATCATAAAAAAATGATATTGATATTGAGATAACCTCGAATGCCATATATCAATATCAATATCATGAAAAAATTTATTAAAAATCAGTGAAATATATTAAATTGTTCAAAAAGTTTTTAGTGGAAACAGATGGATAATCGATCTCATAAATCTCATTTTTCTTTGAAAACTAGGCTAAAAATGAAAGGAAAATAACTGAAGGATATAATATTAAAATTTTGATTAATTCTTACACAAATTAAATTATATCATTAAAATAAGGTATATTTTGATACAAAATATCAAATGCTCCAAACACATCGAGTATAAAACACAAAACCATACTGATAATAGTTATTACGAAAAATGCCTCCCCAAAACAAAAACGGATAAAAAAATGTTACAAATCAATTTAAAAAAAAGACAACAATCCAATTATATATTACAGTATGATGATTATCAAACTGCATTTTAGAGCAACAAGCAGTTTTTAATAATACAGGTATATGAAAATTGTTAATATTGCATAAGGTCTTGTTGTAATTGGCCTTCGATTAAAGTGCTATATGTCCAACATAAATGTTTTTAGTCTTTTTTTAGTTTGATATTATTTTACGAAGATTTTGATGATGATTTATTCCATATTTGAACTGAATTTTCGAAATATCATATCATCAAAATTCATGTTACAGTATATTTACTCGTATAATTGCAAAAAATAATGTGTATAATTCTGAAATTTTATATATATAACTTTATGTCTATACCTTTTCTTCTTTGTTTTTTCTTTATTCTAAATTCATTAAACAGATATTCCTGAGTATCATTATTGAAGAACTATCATAAAAAAAAATTTTTCATTTCTCTTTCAAAGCAATAATCTAATCATGTGTGATTATTGATTATATTTGCGTTAGATGTTATTATGAAGTCCATGTTTCTGCGCATGTACGAACTCCCGGAACGGAAGTGCCGCCATTATTATTTTCTCTCGCTTGGAATCTCTAATCACGTCTTTTAGAAAAGTAAATCCCAATCTCATTATAAATTTTGTTTTAAATTACCATAGTTTACTTCCTATTTATGTCTGCATACCTCTTTTTGTTATTTGACATCAATTTCTGGCTTGAAATGTTGGCTGTTACCCAGCCTGAGTGTTCAGTTTGAAATTTCGAGGCTATATAAACTTTGAATTTAAATAATATTTTATTTATTTCAGAAATCATAATTATTTTTATTTTAAGATAATAATTATAATTATTACCTACATAACTGAATCGGTAAATCGATAGTTTGTTAGTTGCCACTTTCATGTAAAGAAAATTTCAAAGTTTAGTCTGGAGAAAGAAAACAAGCAAAAACATTGTATATAACATAAGGATATGCTAAATAAATGAAAAATCTCAAATATGACATATAAGAAAAAATGTTTCCTTTTTTTTTTTGGTGTATTTGGGCACAGAGTGGCCAGGAGTGTAACAAACAAAAACATTGTATATAAGGATATGCTAAATAAATGAAAAATCTCAAATTTGACAGATAAAAAAAATGTTTCCTTTTTTTTTTTTGGTGTATTTGGGCACAGAGTGGCCAGGAGTGTAACTAGTGGCATTAAATTACAATCATCAGACTTTGAAACGATTTATTTCGTTATATTTAAATTTAAATTATATAATCACCTATATTAAAATGAATTACTGTATAACTAGTGGCATTAAATTACATCAGACTTTGAAACGATTTTTTTCGTTATATTTAAATTTAAATTATATAATCACCTATATTAAAATGAATTACTGTATAACAAAAATTTAATTTATTGCTTTCCTGTTAGAATATTATATTTTTTCAGTTGATAATTTTGAATAAATATAATATAAGAAGTCGGATACAGAATATTGTTCTTATGTCTTCATATCAGATTTATTACTTTTGAGAGTATTGAATTCAATATTTGGAAATCGAGTGTTTCAGAGAAAAACACTTGATCTACAAATATTCAGTCTTTTAATTAGTTATTATTTTCAAAAAATAGAAATAAAATCATTATTTAATTAATCTCATAACTTTAGTAACAAATACTTAACCTTTGTAGAACTATTATATATAGATCGTAATCAAATTATCATGATATACATATTATTGATGAATCCTAATCTACAACCCTTTTCGTCTATTACAATTACTTTCATATAAAATAACTTTTAAAATACCCATATTTATGCTACTAGTTCATGTCTATAATAAGATAAAGCTGTTGGCCACGTGGAAACGCTTCGGTTTTCCACTTTAGAGGATCTGAATTCGATTTTCGGGTCCTCTAAAGTGGAGGGGGGTCTGATGGAGGAGATCCTCTACCATCCCTTGGAAATATTATTTAGTGGAGTCCCTGTCCGAACCCTCCTGCAAGGATGGATAGTCTATGGCAGGGTTGCCACTTATCAGTTAGTAATCATCACTAATTGGTAAGTGGCGGCATCTGTTGAACAAAAAAAATAGTATAAAGCTAAGATAATATTGGTCCTGTTAACAGAAACGCTAAAAAGTGTCAATCAAATTCACCAATCTGTAAATACTATCTAATATATTTAATTCTATAACAGTGTAAACTATGATTTTTCTGTGTATTTGTTTTTTTTTTTTTGCTGTGTTTATGAATTTTCAAGTGTTTTCCTAAACATTATTTTCATTAAGGAATTTTTATTTTTATATTATAAACATTTGTATATGCATATATTAGCGGTTTATTTAATTTATTTTCCATTTCCGCAGTCAGTTTCAGTTATTCTAGAATATGAAATGAGTTGTCAGAAGCAAAATCTGCAACAATTACATTAACAGAATATAAGGATCCTTTCGTTGTTTTAATTTACGATTCGGTTAAATTTGAAACAGAGATAATTACTTATAAAATAAAAAAAAATTAACATTAGCAATATTTTAATCCCTTTCCACAATTGACAAATTCTGTTCGGATTTTATTTCCATTTTGAATTCATAACTTTAATGTTATGCTAAATTTTAAAATATTAATTTGTTTTATTAATTTAATAAAATTTATATGTAAAAATAGAGAAATTCATATTTAAACAGAATTTATTTAAAAAATAATTCTTTGAAACCAAATTAGATAATCTAAAAAAAAAGTAGGCTCACCTTTTCTAGTGGTACTAGCGATGTTTTCTCGCAAATCTTCCATGGAAGAATGAATTATAGGAGAATATGTTCTTGGAACATAGAAATCATCAGTTAACGAATCATCATCGTCTTTGTTAAATTCTTCTGAATCCAATGGCACCCTGAGTATTCCATCTTCATCACTATGGCTGAGTCTTTCATTCTTCCTATCACTACAGTATTCACTGACAATTCTCGGATATGTATTCTTTTCGAATTTTAGAGCTTCTTTTACTTTCGACCATTTAGGAAGTATCCTTTTCGATTTAGAATCACAAATTTCTTCGTGTCCTACCGATTTACTTCTTTCTCTAGTGCAACCACCGTGGGTTCTGCTGATATTAACTTGTGTTTTGCTTTTGTGAACAACGTATCTTCTCTCTTTACTCCTGGAAGATGGCCTCTCCACCACTTCTTGGCTCTCCATGCAAATATAATCTAAATGAACCATTTTCTTATCGGGAGTATCGAATTTTTCCGATAGAATATTTTCAGAACCATATTGATTGTTTACTTCCTTGTGCATTTCGTGAATAGATTTTAAATCTTCAAGATATTGAACACGCTTGTGTAACTTAGAATTTGCTTCCCTTAATTCGCTTAACTGTTCCATTAACTTGCACAGATTATCTAGATGATCCAATCCCACTTTAGTTCCACCTCCGGAAGTTTTAATCGGAGCTTTTCCTATTTTCTTTGATGTTGTTCTGGTAGCATTCTCGCATCCAGTTGGTAAGGATAATACGTATTCTATAAATTTTTTTTCCGAGTGCAATGCATCATCCAAACTCGATGCCGATTCACTGACTACGTTGTTTTCCTTTTTATCTAATTCCTGCAGAGGTGATTCGTTTTGCGCTGTCGTATCCGGAGTAAGAACATCGTTTGAACTATCGACGTTTTGAGATATTGCACTTTCGTTCTGCTTTTCAATTTTAGAAGACCAGTCCTCCTCATTCGTATCCGATCTCAAATCCACAAATACGTCGTCGTTATCGGCATCGTCCGCAGACATTTGCAGATCTTCAAATGATGGAGATTTGCGAATATTCTGACTTTCCATATCGCCAGTCCGTTTCTTATCTCTAATAAAGAAAAAATATATATATTATTGATAACGATAAAGAATAAGATATATTCGTGGTGATGCCTCATAACGAATTTTTGTCTTAACCCTTTAAAGCTAGCCAATTATCATCGAGTTTACAAAGCATCACGACGGATCGCATTGAGTCGCTCGCCTTCTTACTACCTGGTAGTAAGTGAAAGCGACGCAATGCGACGCGTCTTGGCAATGGACGCGTCATGACGCTTTGTAAACTTTATGGTGATTTTCAAGATTCTCGTTATCTTTAAAATCGCATAATTTAACAAAACAACTTCTAAGCTTTCATAAATCATAATTTCTCATAGCTTTCAGAATTGTCGATATTTTTCGGTAAAATACGGGATTCGAAAAGTCACTTCATAAAATAAAAAAAAAGAGAAAATATAATATATCTAGTTTATTAAAGTTTAAAATGCGAAAGAATCAAATTACAGCATTAAAAATAAAGTGACTGTAGCAGTGCTAATGCTAGAAGCACACGTTGTATATATAGTTCACGGCCGCAACTGGCAATATACAAAGACTATTTATGAAGTCCAGAGAGATGCCACAACCCTCTTGTGACGTAATAAGACTCTCCACATATTTTTTCCCCTCTACATTTCCTCCTCTGTTTGCTCTATACAGTATTTATTTTCACCATTAGTTTATTTCAAAATATTTTAAGGATGAAAATACAAGTATATATTAAAAACACGACACGCATTCCCTATATGTACATTTGAGAGTAGTAGACCCGTTTATTGCACCGAAACAAAAATATCAAGTTATATTATCTAGTGTATTGATAATATTTAGAGATTTTGACCCTCGTGTCTCTTTATTCAAACATCTGTCACCGTCATTTCGGCTGAGAATACTGAGAGAATAAACATTTGTATAGCAATTTGCATAGACTCTCAAGTATCGTTACTGACCTTGGTTACGCATAAATTGTAAATGTTGAAACAAATATAGATTTACAGTTCAGTTTTGATCCTACCTCGACAAATATAAGGTTTTCTTTCGAATCAATAATTAAAAAAAAAAAAAAAACTGAAAAACTTTGAATTATAAGAAGTTTTCGCAGTTTAAAATTTGAATTAATTCTCAGATTTTGTACTTCTGTAAACAAAAATGAAATCTAAAATTATCATAATCGATTATGAAATACAATCGATTCTATTGAAAAATCAACAATAGTTTAGAACTGATTCATCGATTATTTTTAATTGGATTAATCAATTATAGATTAACAATCGATTAATTATATATTTATTAATTATATATCGATATTAATTATTAATCGATTATCGATTATCTATTAATTCGATTAATCGATTATAGATTAATTCGATTAATCGAATTATCGATTATCTATTAATTCGATTAATCGATTATAGATTAATTCGATTAATCGGTTATAGATTAATTCGATTAATCGGTTATAGATTAATTCGATTAATCGGTTATAGATTAATTCGATTAATCGGTTATAGATTAATTCGATTAATCGGTTATAGATTAATTCGATTAATCGGTTATAGATTAATTCGATTAATCGGTTATAGATTAATTCGATTAATCGGTTATAGATTAATTCGATTAATCGGTTATAGATTAATTCGATTAATCGGTTATAGATTAATTCGATTAATCGGTTATAGATTAATTCGATTAATCGGTTATAGATTAATTCGATTAATCGGTTATAGATTATAGATTATAGATTAATTAGATTCATCGGTTATTTTAATAATAAATCACTAGTTATTCAGTACTGTATTAAATCATAAATTAGGATTTATTTATATTTATTTTGAAAACTCTGTTCTTCGCCTTTATCCATCGAATTTCGCACAAAATATCAATTTTAAAAATATCAAATTTCAAAACCATTATCAATTTTTTTCTGAAATTCTATAAGCAATAAGTAAGAAAATAATGATTGATGCATCTGTTATTTTATAATCCGTAACTAAAACAAATTATTTAATATTTTTCTCTAATTAAATAATTTAGTTATAGTATTTCTATTTTATAAATGACATCGTTACGATCGTAACATAATAATTCGAATATTTTTTATGCTCAAACTAAGCTGATACCTATATCAAATCAAAATATCTTTAGAATTATGTATATAATCAAAATCTCGTCAATATTGAAAAAAATGCAATCAAAAATTCATGTTCCGTTTTTCGTTGGGTCATTAAAGGTTTTTATCAATACAGTAAACCCTCGTATAACGCGATACTTATACAACGCGATCTACAAATTTTTATGAATCTCTACAAATTTATGTTAGGGAAATTACCTTTTAGCCCACATGTGTGTACATTCATACATTTTTGCGTATGTATTGTCAGTTTTTACCGTTCAAAGTGTTTATTGTTGAAAATCATCTTCGTTTTCTGCCAAGAAAACGCATTAAAAATTATAATTATTAATCTCTTTCTAGTAATTTACATACATAATTAATATATGTAATGTTTTTTATATAAAAAATTTATTTTTATAGTAAATATTTTTTGGATATGTCATTGTTGTTTATATGATTTAATAAAAAAAGGTTTCGAAACCTAACCATATTTTTTCTATGTGATGTGAGTCTCGTATAACCGGCGTTTCTATGGAACCTAACATCCGCGTTATACAAGAGCTAACTGTACTGTATATCATAGAAAGAAGTAAGATTCGTCCATGCCAAGTGTTAAAGTTGCATCGCTATAAACGATTTGGAGATTATATCGATAAACGAACAAACAAATCGTTCGATTTTATGATAAAAATCGAACGATTTGTTTCATATTTTACTGTTAGCAAACACATATTAGTAAAGACGTTACACAAATAATTTACAACTCAATTCGATATGTTCGAGAAATTACTGATCGCAGCAGTTGTCAAATTAGTAGAGTATATAAAGTATAAGTTAAAGAAAGTCGAATTATTTCGAGGGACGGATAGCCATTCGTATAATAATGAATAGTGTTTTCGCAACTTTGTTTCGTATGTGTTGCTACAAAGAAACTAAAACTGTTCGAGATCTTACCTAGAAAACTTGGAAAGAAGAATTCTAAATGGCAACAGTTTCAGAATGAATATTGCTCGAATATGAAAACACGTGCAATTTCCAGTCACATCGCATCTGTTATTAGTTTGGTGCCAAGTGGGGCATCCACCTATTTCCGAACTATGCGAATTCCCTCTTCTCGCCATCTCACTCATTGCTGATGTCATTCATTGGGTCAATGTCGTGTCAAGCTCTACTTCGTATGTCTGGCCCAAATTTTCAGATCATCGAGACGTATTTATATTTAATATTAATATTAATCGTGGACATTTAATAAATTCCACGTGATTTTTTCCCGCCAATTCTGTTATTTTACTTCCGTATATGATTAAATTTTATTTGGAAGAGAATTAGGACGATTATCATCTTTCCAGTTATTCCATTCGTTCGATAAGAAAAAATTAAATAAAAAAAAAATACAATTTTTTAAATATTAGTAAAAGATTAACGAACCATTACTGAAGTATTAAAATTATTTATTTTTAAATCGATACAAAAGACATCCTGATTCTTAAAATTACTAAATATCATCAACTTTCAGTCACCATGTTAGCGTATTTTTCTCCGAGAAAATTGTTATTTTTGGATAGAAGAATGAATGACGTCATGGCGTTACCATGGTGACGATCTGGAAAGTATTTGTCAAATGACATTCCTCAGTTAACAAACAGTATTTCAGGTAGTAGTTCCAAAACACTTTTTTTATTTATTTTTTATTCTCTTTAAATTTGTGCATATTCGATTCGCTTATTTTTTTTTTTTTAAGTTTAAAAACAAGATTTTATTTCCACTTTCATTTACTTTGACGTCATAAAAATTTATTTCGTTAACTATTTAAAACTGTAATTTTATCGACAATATCGTATGACGTTAAATATTCCGGAAAATTTTTCACACGCGTCGAGTGAAAAATATTAAAAATCGTTTATTATATTGTCAAGTTCGTGAACTCGTAAAAAAAAAAAATAAAATAAAAAATAAAAATAAAAGAGAAAAAATATAAATGTTTCCACTTTTAGCCTACGCTAAGCTTTTGTTAATTTTAGAATAAATAAAAATAAAAATAATTTTTGTGACTTTCACAAAAACGAAAACTTTTATCCGGAAAATTTAAATAAAATTGATAACAAAATCACTTTAAAAACACTTAAAAAAATTGCAATTTTCATCTGAACAAAACATATTTTGAAGGAACTTTTTATTAATTAATAACTGAGAAAAAACAAAATATTCTTTTTCCAAACATTTGTAATATATATATATATCTTCATTGCTACGAATTTAATGTTAATTTTATGAACAAACATT
Organism: Olivierus martensii; assembly: GCA_000484575.1. Lineage (NCBI taxonomy): Eukaryota > Metazoa > Arthropoda > Arachnida > Scorpiones > Buthidae > Olivierus > Olivierus martensii. Next base: position 28,899 of record AYEL01061821.1, read on the forward strand.
GACAGTTTTATCTGTAAAAATTTTAACATTCAGTGCAATAATTTGCGTAAGATTCGCGTAAACTAATAATTCTCAGTAAATCTTACTACTTCAAAAATTAAAAAAAATGTATAAAACAAAAGAATATCTAATAACATATTCTTTCGTTTTTTAATGACCATAATTTAAAGAACGTAATATGCAAATTGTTACGCTTAAGGTCTTTTGTACAAAATATATCGAAAACTTATATTTTAATAATTTAATTATTGATTATATACCGGGTGACCTTAAAATAACGTGAAGTGTTCAGAGACCTATAGCGAGTTATGTATTGGTCTAAATGTAACAAAATTCGGTGGACGTACACAGTGGAACATTCGGTTTCGATTTCGACAGAAAACAAATTTTGTACCAAAGTCACCAACAGAGGGGGGGATTGGTAGTGCTGTAGAGGATGAATTAAGGAATGTGTAATCGCCAAATGAGACAGCACACATTAAGTTTCTGAAGAATACATACCAATGTTTACTGTTAATTACACATGAGAATCAATATGACCATCATTCGAATGTTCCAAAAACTGCATGCGGTGCACGACATCTTCCACGGCGGTGCGCAACATATCGGCGTGGAAAATATCGTGCACCACATGTACTTCTTGGAACATCTGAATAGTGGTCATATTAAATCTCATGTGTAATTAACAGTAAACATTGGCATGTATTCTTCAGAAACTTAATGTGTGCTGTCTAATTTGGCGATTACACATTCCTTAATCACACATTCATCCTCTGCAGCGCAACCATCCTCCTCTGTTGGTGACTTTGGTACAAAATTTGTTTTCTGTCGAAATCGAAACAGCAACACATCCATCCTCTGCAGCGCTACCCATCCTCCTCTGTTGGTGACTTTGGTACAAAATTTGTTTTCTGTCGAAATCGAAACAGAATGTTCTACTGTTTAGGCCCTACATCCACCGAATTTTGTTACATTTCGTCCAATACATAACTCGCTATACGTCTCTGAACATCTCATGTTATTTTATGGCCACCCGGTATATATAACTGATTGGAGTTATATCTTGACTATTCTGTTAGGAATGCATCACTATTATGCATTCCTAACAGAATCAATGTATAAGAAGACCTGACTTACATTGAAATATATGGATCATAAAAATCTATCGATTCATGAAATCATAGACGATAGTATATCAAAAATCATATTTAACATTTTGTTGTGAACAAAGACTTCATTATATTTTCCTAAGGAATGCATCACTATTATGCATTCCTAACAGAATCAATGTATAAGAAGACCTGTCTTACATTGAAATATACCATCTTTCTGATTGGATCATAAAAATCTATCGATTCATGAAATTATAGAAGATAAAATAGATAGATATCAAAAATCATATTTAACATTTTGTTGTGAACAAAGACTTCATTATATTTTCCTAACATATATGAAAACTTCAGTAGTGCTGTGCAGCAGGTTTTTAGTTGTTATCTTAACATAAATTAGCAAATTGTTATATTCAACAAGCATATAAAACTATAAATATATTAAACTCATTCAAACGAAAGAACGACATAAAATATGTATTTGAAATAAAATTTCTTCTATGCCTGAAATATTCACGCATGTTTAATTCAAATTCAACTGAATTTATAAAATACCCTAAAGGCAATTAATGACGATTAAGAATAAATTTACTAATCATAATTAAACATAATTGAATTTTGTGCATTAGATAAAAAAGTTGAAACTGCTAAGCATGGACACAAGCAGCATAGCACTAACAAAAAAGTGAAAAATTTGGAATTTTTTGGAATTATTTTTGTTTTTCAAGATAATAGTGTAAGCTTATAAATATTTAATTCTATCTTCCATATATACTGCAGTTTTGAACCAGTCGAATATTATGCAAAGAAATTAACAGAATTTCAATATTTATAGTAAAAATATTACGATTAGATAGCAAAAATACAATGTACGAAATACAATATATGTTTAAAGAACATGTTAATGTTAGAAAAATAAAATTATGTAGAAAACAGTTTATATTCAGATGCACAGTTATAGATGAATATATAACTTTATATCAAATAAAAGGAGAATATTTTCCTAAGTTTAAAGAACATGTTCATGTTAGAAAAATAAAATTATGTAGAAAACAGTTTATATTCGGATGCACAGTTATAGATGAATATATAACTTTATATCAAATAAAAGGAGAATATTTTCCTACTAAAAAAATACAGAAATTATAATTACCTATTAATCGGATTTTATAGTTTATTTACTGAAATTAATTTCAGAGAAAAATCACACGTGTGATTACAATTAATCTATAATTTTATAAACCATTACCGCTTCGACGATTATTGAACATTTCGACAGCGTGTAATTGTGACCTACTTCGAAATCTGGAAAAATTTTTTTAACTACTAATCTGACAAAAGATAAATATTTTTTGTAATACATTTCACATTCATAATAGGTATTGGTATTTGCAGCATAGACGAAAACAACATAAATGAAAATCAATAAGAATTTCATGGTGAATTTAGTTAACAAAATATAAAATTTTCTGAAATATATATATATATAAAAGTCGATTATTCATTGAAAAGTAACTGCAGAATATTACTTAATTTGAAATTAGTAATTTGAAATTACTGAAACATATATTGCATAAATGTATTTACGTAAGAGTAGAACAATTATCTTCCGATTACGGGACAATAAATTATGAAATTACCATGTATGCGGTATATTATTATAAAATTATGTGATCACCTTTTTTTTTTACTGTATTTCATATTTCTCCTATGCATAAAATATTCAAACATATTTAGGCCTAATTCAAAATTTTCAGGGGAGTTCATGAAATCTCATAAAAGGAATTAATAACGATTGAGAATATATTTATTAATGAACAAACACAATTCGAAGTTTGTGAATTACATAAAAAGTAAGGAACTCTTAAACACGGACACAAGTAGCGTAGAACTTAATAAACTATAACTTACAAAAACAGCAAAATTTGGAATTATTTTTGTTGTACATGAATTGAAAATTTAATAGTGATCAGAGCAGTGCTGGAGGTGAATGGTTACATATATAATCCTGATTGTATTTACACATACAAGATCGAACCTTCCCCTCCGATCACTGTAAAGGGACTGCACTCTCATATTAACGTCATACAATCTGTGCAGAGCAGAAGGTCAGTGGAGAAACATGTTTTCTAACTTGCAGGAGCATTCTTGGCTTAAAATTAAAGGGCTGAATCACAAAGGATGCTATAAGGGACTTGTAGAGATCTATGGTGTAAATTCATTATTGCATAGTACGGCAAGAAAGTGAGTAATGCATTCAAGTGAGAACATGAGTGATGTACCTAGGTCTGGCGCTCGCCGTTTCGGATGCATAAGTAGCTAACGAACAAACATGCTTCGCACATTTCTTGCAACACAACTTGTGTAAAGTTTTGCGGAGGAAATGATATCATTTTTTGATCACTCCAGCCATTATCCTCCATGATAATGTCCGTTGTCTTATGGCTGGGTTGTCTGCATCCTGGTCACAAGATAGGAATGTGAAATGCTGTACCACCAGCAGATATCATACTATCAGATCTTGTCCTCTGTAACTTTGATTTTTCACAGAGTATCTTGTCTTTTCTTGAGATTGACAGTTCCTGACATTATACGTGCAGTCCACCAGTCCATTCCTAGATCAACACATTTGGGGCTGCTGCACACATTCGCAATTCAAATATACCAAAAAATATATCGTTTTTTTACAGGATTGCTGAATTCACCATCAGAATTTGTCTTTTAATCCTTTTACAAGTTGAAGTTCCACCAGTTTTTGCAATACCGTTTAATGATTTTCTCAAATGATTGTCTTGGATTTTCATTTATTTTTTCTTCTCCCATTAATGCTATTACATTTGCCACAGTTTGTCTAGATTGATTCCTCAAAACTTTGCTTCAAATTCTCCATCAAAATAATTGATAATTTTAGTAGACCTACTAACAAGAAATATTGTTATTGAAGACAATTTAAAGCAGAACTATCACAAATAGTATAAATTTATAATTTAAAACAAAATAGAGAGAGTTACATTACTATTGAAAACTTGGTAAATAATCAACAACCGTATCACTGGACACTTACAAAATTTACTTATTTGGTTTTTATCATGAATCAAGTTATGTAGGGACCATAAATATTTCTGTATTGCTTACGCTCCAGAGAAAGGCACCCTAAGTTGATAGATAAACTGTAACTTGAAACTAAAACTGAAACTGTAATGACAATGAACTATTGACCGGTATTTGTACAGTAAACACAACTTACGCTGCTTTAAATCCACCTGTAATGGAATAGGAGATAGGATATCAAAGTCGCTATTAATGGCAGAATATGCTTAAAAATTTGTGAAAATTACTACTGACTACTATCAATGTCAAAATTTCTTAATTTGTAATTTTCTCCAAAAATAAAGTTGATGTATGGAATTTCAGAATTTCATGACATAAATTTCATCAAATTCTGAGAACTCATACCTCAATATCTATACTTCTTAATGCAGCAAATAAATATTTTTATTTAAATCATTTATTTAAATAATTACTATCTTATATAGTGCAAGAAATATCGAATGCTATATTTAATTTGAAAATTTAAATTCATGATGATGATTTTTTCAACTTTTTTGTTTTCACTGATTAACTTTGAAAATGATCAAACCTTTCAGTTTCGACAATATCTAATTTTTCAACATTGCATGATGGTAATGATTATTTCGTGATTGGAAAAATTACATAGTTTATTATATTGCTTATCACAGAACCTTTTACATAACAGAATACATTTTCGGTTTTCAATTAATGCTCAACATATATTTTATAAAGTTTGTTATCACCATCTTACTATTATAAATGATTAAACTTGCGTATTTATTATACAAGCATGCTTCGTTTTAAGGTGTTTTTCAATTATATACCATGTTTGTATACCATTATCTACAAAATAATATTTACTAGTCAGTATATAATACATAAATTAACATATAGATGAACTATCTTGAAGATCTGAAAGTATGTTATCCGGAATCGAATCTGGATCCTCGATGGTAATCAGTATCTGCTCTAGGGGTCCGGTACCCTTATGCAACTTTTTACTTAGCACCCTTACAATTTTTCCAATAATATCAGTTTCGTCTTATTATGTTTGAAGATGTGATAGTAAAAAAACGAAATAAGTTAGATTTTATTGAATATATTTAAAATTATTTTATAAAGAATGTATAAAAAAAGAGTAAACATTAACATACAGGTGCGGCCAAAGTAAAGCACTTTTTTTTAACTGTAGCGATGTTAACCCCATGTTATTTTGAAAAAAAAGGTTAACCTATCAGGAGTTACAGTTTGGGTTTCCTAAACTACTGCAATTTATTTTCATTAAATTATTTTTCGTTTCTTTAACTACTGTAATAAATTTTTGTATAATAAAAATTACTAAATAAAAAAGGGCGTTATTTTCGCTGCACCCTGTATACAATACCGAGAAAAACAACATTTAATAAATTTAATAACAATTTATAAAAAAAGTATTACAGTACATCAATATTAAACTTTTACTTTTCTCGCTTTTATGGACAAGAATTCGTTTAAAATTTCATTTAGTTCAATTTTTTCACAGTTCACTTTCTGTAGATATCATTGAAAGTCCAACTAATCATTCTTTAGAAATAGTAGTACGTAATACGAATTTATCAATTTTAGCTTTGAAAATGATCTTTCTCCAGAAGCTACTGATATTGGAAGTATCAGTAATATACCCAATGAAATTGTTAAATTAGGAAACACACTTATTATATCATTTGAACCAACCACACTTATTAAATCAATATATTTGATGGGTCATAATTATTTAAAATTTACATTGTATAGTTCTGTAGCATATTTTTCCATTTCTTCTCCATTGCTTAGAGCAATTTGTAAATCGTTGAAGTTCTTTTTTAAATTATTATCATCCATATTGTAAATTCCATTAGAATTTGAGAGAAATCGAATATTTTAGTCATGACTTCTCAAAAGATCAAATCTTACAATTAAAGAATTCATCAAAAATTGGAAGGAAAATTGAAATTTTATAGTTTGTTCTGAATTAACCGGTGTTAAATCTCGACTTTCATAATTGAACATTTGTTTCTCATGTCTACTCAATGTTTTGTCATTGAACCGGGGAGAAATTTCTAAGTCATATGCTAGCGTTTTTGCTGATTCAAGTACAGAATTAAAGTTTTTATCAGGATTCTTGGAAAAAACTTATTAAATTATTTAAAATATTTATTGATTCACTTAAATTTTGAAGCATTTTACTCAATATTTATTGATGCAGCTTAAAATATACCAAATTATAAGTGAACAAAGAAATTCATAGTTTCTAATTTTTAATGCTAAATTTTTAGTTTCATAATTTATGTTATCATTTTTTCCATTCTCAAAAACGTCGATTAATGCACCCAATATTATTCCTTAATAAATGAAGAGTATTAGTTCTTGATTCCTATCAGACTTGAGCGAAATTTAAATATATGTTCTTGTATAATCCTGAAAAAACTTATCATTTCCGTGTTCATTTTAGCATCATCATTGACTATTAAGTTCAAAGTATGTGCCTCACAAGGAACGTAAAAAGCTATAAGGATTAAATTCAATATGCCTTCGAACTCCTCTGTGTTTATCACGTAAAAAACACTAAGGATTAAATTCAATATGACGTTGGGACGAAAACCCAAAGGTTCCCGGTTCGATCCCGACGAGACAGAATTTTATCACAATTAAAAATTCTAATTTAATTATTATTTCATAGATGGCCTCCTTATTAATTACGAGATGGATACTAATATTAGAAAAAATTATTTCCAAATATTAAAATTTCAGTTGAATTATTCGTGGGATAAATTTGGCAGTTTAGATTATATTAATATTATTTTAAATGCAATATACTCAGTATATTCATATGAATATGAGTTAATTCTAGAATATGAAATCGAAAAGATATATACTTATTCAAATCATTTCGTTTTATAGATACTAATTAATACATCATTAAATAATAATTTAAAAATAATCCAAAGCAGGATTAGATAGATATTTTTTACATTGACTCAAAACAGCTTTAAATTAATTCTGTTTCGAACAGTTTTGCGTTTTTTTTTTTTTACATAAAAACGAAAATAGTTTAAAATAAATTTTCATCAAAATATGATTATTTCAATTTTGTCGACGATTATCTTCTTATAAATACATAAAGAATTTCAAGCAATTCTCTCGGGAAAGATAAAATTCTAAACATCATTTTCAAAATTAATCCTTCGTCTAAATAAAAATTTAAATTTCGTTAATGCACAGCATGCTTTTTATTTAAAAATATATTTATTTATCTTTTTAGTTTCTTAAAATATCAATTTTAATTATCTAATAAATGCTTTCGATGATTTAGATAAATTATTAATTAATGATGAATTAATTAAACAGTCAAACCTCTCTAATGGATCGGTTTTGGACTGAAAAGGTAATATACACTTAACTAGTATCAATAAATTAGCAGGAATATAACATTGAAAACATCATTTCTATAATCTATATCAAGATTTTTATTATCTATAAATAAATACAGCATTACATTAAAAATCTTTATTTCAAAAATCTATTTGTTATGGAAATAATGTACTGTATAAATTTTCACGTCAATTAATAAAAGTTTGCATAGTATAGTATATAATTTTAGCATTATATTGATTTATATTCTCAATTTTTTATTGTTTATGCAAAAAATATATATTAAACAGTAGGCCTATACTGGAATTACTTTTTGTAAGAGGAATATATCTCCCGATTTTCACTTCGATTTCTCGAAAACTAAAAACCCAATTTAAAAGTCCCTTACACATCCTTGTAGGGTTCTCAAAGATCAACAATTTTTGTTTATGTCTAACATTTTTAGTATGCAAGATATTATGAAAACAAATTTGAAAATGTTTGTAATTTTCAATTCTCTCAACTATACTCGCGGTTAACATTTCACTTCCGTAACAATCCACTTCCGTTATTGTCTGAAACTATACATATCACTAGTAAAAACGCTGCGAGATAAAACTTTGGCTTACCACCCTGGAGGATCCGGGTTCAAATCCGGGTCCCACACCTCCAGTTTTTCAGGAGAGGTCCGGGCCCAGCCTGTTGAAACCCCATCCTTCAACCATCCGGTTGACCTCAGATGGTTGGTGATCAGTCTGTGATGGGCTGTATAAGTGGCCACCGCCAGATAAAGAATATCTCTCTAGGATATGGCGGCTTAATCTAACTAACCTAACCCTAGCATAAACATTACTATAAGTTAATAATCTTGTTTCACTTAATCGATATTATCCACATATGCAGTATCACTTAGCTAGATCTCTTAAACATTAAATTCTATTCAGTCAAACTGGGACTATGAGAATTTGATTCATTTAACCGGATTATCCACATACCTAGGATCCATTTACAGAGATTCAACTGTATTTATAGAATGAAACGATTAAATATTTTTGAATATACCTGATTTTTTGGTTTCGTATTCTAGAATTAACCTAAATTCATATGTATAATAGACATTACCAAATATCCTCAAACTTCACTTTGCGTGCAATCTATGTCTTAAAATACGCTATACATTCTGAAATAACGCAAATCGAAATAAAATTCGATTTGCGTTATTTCGCAAATCTAATTTTATTAATTAATTTTTGTAAATAAAATCTGTCAGGATTTTGTGCTTTGGTTCCAACGTCGTAACTGTTAGATGATCGAGACCAAAAATTTAAACCCTTTGTATCTGTTAAAATAAATTTACAGTACATTCATATATTTAAATAATATATATACAGCATACAGTATAATCGGGGTGGCTAAACTACGGCTTCCGAGACACAAGCAGCTCTTTGGTACCTTAAGTATATAATTCTAGTGGTTATCATGGATCAACTACATCCCTAATAGGGCTGATTCAGGTTGAGAATGGGATTTAATGCGTTAAGGTCGGACCATGCCTAAAAATCTCTGGAGATATGTACCCCGGGAATTGAATCCCGATCTCCAGGTTTGAAATACAGGGATACAGGGATGAAAGATGATAGAAGGGCATACTCAGAGGTTTGACCCAATAGGATTGAAAAGAAGTGAGAAGAGTTAGTAAGAAGAAAGTGCGAGAAAAGAATAGAATTCCTATCAGAAGAAGTGTGATAGGTCACTAGAGGAGTGAGGGCATAGTTTCATATAAGTTTCAAGCCGTATGGCATTAACGTAGTTCAAAATAACATAATGGACACAAAAAACAAAACAAAACATAACTTAACATAACATTAAATATCTAAGAATAAAATAAACAAAAGAAAGTCCGAAGAAGATGTAGTGTCAGTCCGGAGCAGTACAGATAACTAATATTAATATATCAGTGCAGGAAAAAGTTAGAGGAAACCTTCCAAACCGTCAGCATATTCAGTCAATCAATCGCAGTAGTAACTGCACGAAAAGTGCACAAAAGTCACCGTAGGCGAGGACGTCGCATTCAAATTTTCTATCAATAATAATGATAGAAAATTTGAATTAATATTGGAAATATTAATAGACGTGATAATAAGAAATATTGTTGCTGAAGAGACCTTACTGTAGCACTATCATGAAGAATACTTAACTGAGCTATAGTTTATAGCTCAGTTAAGTATTTATAGCTTTTCACTGAGCTATAGTTTATAGCAAAATTCATCACAAACATCTGCATAAGACTTTGTCAATAATGTATTTAGGCTTATCTATATAAGCCTAGATACATTATTCCTCCCAAAACTCAGAGGCAATAAATTTATACGAATCCAGCAATTGCGTCCAATCATCAGTTCTTGGCCCATCTTTCACAGCATATACAACTTGCCTCGGCATCAACTTGACACAAGCACAACAAAAATCTGATGGAATATTGACATATGCTTCTTGGAGAACTATCTTCAATTGATCTATTTCGAGGCTTGCATTTCCGTATCTGTTTTTTGAGTACGCGCTACAGATCCTCGATTAGGTTCAGATCGGGAGAATTTGGAACCTATTCCAGAACTTAAATCTATTATGGCGAAGTGAAGCAGTAGTGAAATATTCGGTATGTGGTTTTGCGAGATCTTGTTGAAGGATCGAATTTCCCTAGGAACAAAGGCGGGCCACGCAAAGCAGGAAATATTGTTCCAAGATTTCCTGATATCGATATGCATTATTACTCATCATACAGAACAAAATCATCTACTCCAGAAAAGTCAAAAAAATCCCACATTTGCACAGTATCTGGAACAGGGCCGCCGAGAGGGGGTGACATCAGAGACTTTTGTCACCGGCCCGGCATCAAAAAGGACCGAAGGTCTGGCCTCGATGTATCACATATAAAACTTCTTGGTCACATAACGTGTCCGATAGTTGGCAGGTTACTGCCAGAAAGCAATCGTGCTAAAATAAACTATTTTATATATAATAGTATTTTGATAGACGAAGATTTTGTGATTGTTTTTAAAGTGTGCAACTGTATAGTGTAGGCCGTGAGCTAAAAAGTAAAAGTAAGAAATTTCTAACTCGTGTAATAATTTAATAAATAAATATTCGAAAGACTTAAATTTCATCTTTCAGAGATGATGTTATCACATCAAAAAGAATTATAACGCCATGTTTAAGACTGTTATACCAAAACTATGAATGAACTATGAACTTTCATGAATAGTATTCATTGAATACTACTATTCAATGAATACTATTTATGAATTTCAATTTCACGGTTTTTTCTCCCTAAATATGTACTTCAATCAGTATGTTTTGCATAATACCAGTAACAGTTATCGAAGGCGAAAGAGCATTTTATAAATTTTCAGCAATAAAGAGCTTCAGTAGATCATCAATGCTCGATGAAAGATTAAACGTCCTAGTTTTGCTATCAATAAAACATGGCCTGGTAATGAAAATTGATTATGATGCGATATTAAAGATTTCGCTAATCTTAAAGTGAGGAAATGGATGAGGTATGTAAGTTAATGTATCGAATTTTTAATTTATTGTACACTTTTTTAAAATAAATGTTTAATGTTTTTATTAAATCAAAGTGATGCACTTTTTTTCTTAACTAGTCCTATTTCAATTAATCTAAACACTATTATTTTAATAGTGTTCACTATTATTTAGTATTGATACAGGCAGTCCTCGACTTTCGTACTTAATTATCAGTTTTTATTTACTACGTTTTCAAGAATAATAATTTATAATATAGTATTCAAATTACAAGCGGTCCTCGAATTTCGTATATATTTAAAAGTTAAATTTTGATTAATGTGTATTCCAAAAAAAAAAAAAACATTTTATTTTAGTCATTCTCCCCTCCTCCAGCACTAGTGCCGTCCCGTTTTGGCATCACAGGATCAGTTTTGAGTTAGGACGTGTATTATTCATTTTATTTTAGTCATTCTCCCCTCCTCCATCACTAGTGCCGTCCCGTTTTGGCATCACAGGATCAGTTTTGAGTTAGGACGTGTATTATTATATTGTTTGTTGTCAGTTTATGTCAGTTGTCAGTATTTCATGTATGAAGGGTAATAGATAAAGACACAGAGTGCTACAGAATTCTTTATCAAGAAGTGAAAAAGAAAAATACAATTCAACTATATTTGATAAATTTGTAAAGATGATACCAGATGCTAATCAATAAATATTAGATAATTGTAAAGTAAATATTTTAAAAATACTTTTCAATGTTTTTTTCTACATTTCTCTACTTTCGTATTTTCAACTTTCGTACACATTTCAGGAACCAATTAAGTACGAAAGTCGAGGACTGCCTGTATCAATACTAAATAATAGTGAACACTATTGAAATAATAGTGTTTAGATTAATTGAAATAGGACTGGTTAAGAAAAAAAGTGCATCACTTTGATTTAATAAATTAAATGTATTATTTAGTTATATATAGTTTAATTGTCGATTGTTTCCGCATTTCTTACTTAATTTTTTATAATAATAATAATAATAATAATAACGGGGTGGGGTTTTGGCGGCCGAGGGTCCCGGGTCTAGTCCGAGTTTTTTTGGAGTATTGGGCCCAACCCGGTAATCCCCGTCATTCACCATCCGGTCTCCTCCACGGGTGTGGGTGCAGCCTGAGGTTGGAACTGGCCCCGCCTCATTAGTAATCTCCCTGATTGGAAAGGGGGCATAAAATATGAAAAAAACTTTAACGGGGATTTAACATAGTTTAACCCGCCAAACATGCATAGTCTCATGAACATACCCATGAGAGAGAATCTTTTTTCTTCTTTTCTTTATATTTTTCTTTAGTTTCTTGAGCTGAATATAAAAATAGTGAAGAACAAAAAGACGATGACATTCATCCAAACACGGACATAGTTGAAGAAGAGAAGTGAAGAAACGATGAGCTGAGCCAAAGCCAGAAGAGAAGAGCCACAGCCACAGCCATAGTCACAGCAAAAACTCTGTGCAAACTATTAAAAATTCTTTCTTTCTTTTTTTTATTCCTCCTAGTTTCTTTAAATTTTCCAATCACGTCAAACTAAACAGAAGATTCAGAAAGAAATTAAACTCTTCATTTGACAAGTGAAATTCTATTTCTTGTATCTTATTGGTGTAGAAAACTGTCGAAATAAAATTACGCTAATATACTTTAATCTGGATTCATGATCTCGAGTCACTGGATCCCTCGGTTTGTTTCTCTCTCAGGTATATTTGATTGGAAATAAAATTACGTTAATTTACTTTAATCAGGATTCATGATCTCGAGTCACTGGATCCCTCGGTTTGTTTCTCTCTCAGGTATATTTGATGAGTTTATCTGACAAGACTAACTTTCCATTTTCCTCTCCCGATGAAAAGATCATTCAAAAATAATAAAGTTTCCCGGTTAATTTCGTTAGCTTTACAATATAAAATGAAGTTATTACTTTAATCCGGTACAATAAACTTAATAAAAAAAATTTCTGTCAAAAAACTAAAATTATACTTATTAAATTTTACAAATATTTGTTAAAAGAAAACTTTCCAACAAAATAGAGAGCTCTTCAAAACAGCTCGTCTCGCATCACCCCTGATTCTTTAGCTCACTTGTCAGTTATTAATTGTCATTTTTTTAATTACAATCAATTCAAATCCGACAATATCATTATTAAAATTAATAAAAATTATAACCATATAAAAATATATTTAAGTAAATGATAATTAACGTATTGTAATGTAAACAAGTTATTTAATTAATTAAATATAAACGTGCAGCAGTTCATTAATTTTTAGTTTCTTAAAGATGATTGCTAGACGATTATTATTTTAAATTCTGCGAACAAAGTGTGATTCTATTATTTGTTTGTGTTATATAGTTGCAAGTGGTATGACGTCGTAGTTTCCGATTCCATTAGAAGAAGGAAAAAAGGTCTGCTCGAGATCCTACACGATCCATTAGAGAAGTTTGGTATACTAATTAATACATCATTAATTAATAATATGAAAATAATCCAAAGCAGAATTAGATAGATATTTTTTACATTGATACAAAACAGCTTTTAAATTAATTCTGTTTGAACAGTTTTGCATTATTTTATCTTAAAACGAAAATAGTTTTAATTAAGTTTTCATCAAAAATGATTATTTCAATTTTGACGAAGATTATTTATTTATAAATTAATAAAGAATTTCAACCATTGTTTTTGGGAAAGATAAAATTATACATGTTTTTTTAATGAAAATCGAATTTATTTACCTTTTAAGTTTCTTCAAATTTCAACTCTAATTTTCTAATAATGTTTTCGATGATTTGGATAAATTATTTTAAGAAATATTAATATTTTATAAAGATATTGAATAATAAAACTGCTTATTATATTAAATTCGATGGATAAATTAAATGATGTTCAATATAAGAATCTTCACAATAAACATCGAAACTTGAAATTATCGATTTCATTTGAATTTTCTTCTCGATAAATAAATGTCATCCCTATCCATGTAAATTATTAGCCTCTATCGATATATGTATAAACTTTTTATTTTTCATAATTAGCAGTAGAATAAGAATTATTACCGTTTGAATGTCTTCTACTTTTTAACTGATATAAACATCTTAAAATGGCAGTTTTCGTGGACAGATAAACATATATTTTAATAAAACTGATAATTCGATTTATGTCCCTCTCAATCTGACAGAAAAATAAAATATGGCGCTAAAACATATTATACAGGTTCAAAATGTACATGTCAGTTGATTCTGGGATTTAATTTGTAAGTAGTCATATATATTAGTGTAATCTAATCAGTTGATTTTGTTTATATCTATGTGCTCCATAGTGTGAGTGAGCGAATGTAATAGAAATTTTCAACTCAAAATAGTGGTATATCGCATTAAATTTTGAATGACGCTGTTGTTTTGTTATTGTATACCACTGTCTAATGGAATTTTATAAGTAACGAGATATTCTAATGGTAATCAAGGATTACCCACATCCTTAATGGGGGCTTCCTTCAGGTAAAGGATGATTTTCAATAGGCTGAAATCGGACCACGCTTAAAAATTCTCTGTAAATATGTAACTCAGGTAATCCCGATCTCCAGATTTGAAGCACAGCACACTTCATTCGTGGCCATCCTGCTGATATTTAATAATCATCAATGATTGAAGAAAGCATTATAAACATTGACCAAATCATTTAGAAACATTTGAAATTCGTACAGATATCCATTCATTTCCAATTTGCTGGTGTTTGGGACTCCTCATTTTCTTCGTATATTAAAGATTCATGAGAAAAATCCTCGGAATGGTTACTGGACGAAATATTTATAGATAAAAAATATACAAACCGTGTACTAAATATTTACAAAAAATAAATTTGTTTATTTATATATTATATTTATAGTTGTCTTTTAATTTATACATTTTGTACATTGCAATAGATAGTAGGATTACAAACGGATTAACGAGTTGTCTTCGTTAAATGATAACAAATATTCCATAAAATGAAACAATGGTTATTTTTAAATAGCGATATAATTATCTATAGCAATATCAACTGAATTCAAATATTTATATAGCATATTTATTTTTATTCAGGAAACGATGTGGATTTTTTGTTGAAAGCATTATTTAATGGATACACAATGTTTTTCAATTAATTTTCTATCAGTTTCCTTCTCGGCATCTTTTATTTCTGCCACGCAACACACTTTAGGCTGAAAAGAAAAAAAAAAAATAGTAATTTATGAAAATTATTAAAATAAAATTCAATTTTAAGCAGCAATAAAGAAAAAATATGAAAATTACGGATTCGGGACCAAATTCACAGTTTTCATAATTCACATCATCATTATCTGTTTTGGCGTTAGAACAGTTTGTTTGGCGAGCACACAATTTCATATCGTAATTCCCTCCATCCTGCAACAGTAATAATTATACTTTAGTTTATAAATTACAGAAAATAAATTAGAGAAAATAAACTAAACAATTTTATTCAATTAGAGGACTTGAGTAGAGAAAGAATCTTATTTTCCTTATTGTACAAATAGTTTAATTTGTTTCAAATTAACTCTTAAAAAGTAAACGAATTCCGTACTTGCATTCATTCTCTTTATAACGGCATACAGATTATAAAATTTAACGATAAAAAACATAGTTTCCTTCCTAATATTTGAAGATTTTCGAGCGAGTTTTCTGGATAAAAATGAATTTATCCAGAAAACTGAAATATCCGAATATCGATATATCGATAATCGAATTTTGATTTATCGAAACTGAATATTTTTCCGAATAAGTGATTCCATAAATACAATATTGTATACTCTTCATTATTCATTTTGTCTGATATCTCTGCATTATACTGTATTTCTCACTCTATGATTAATTGTGTATATCAATTTTGTTAGTTAAGAAAGTTTTTTGGAAAATAAATATAAAATGACTTTAAAAACAATTTTAAGAAAGAAAAGCATCGTTAACAAACTGCACTTCTGTGTATTCAATGTTCCCTAACAGAATCCTAACTCCTCCTAACAGAATCACTCCATAAAAAGACCTATCTTACATTCAAATACCTCATCTTTCTGACTGGAACATAAAAAAGATCTTCTGATTCTAAATCATAAAAGATTATATATCAAAATCATATTTAACTTTAATCTGAGAACAACATTTTCATTATATTTTTCTCATGTATATGAAAACTTCAATAGTCCCTGCTGCAGTTTATTAATCGTCATGTCATCATGAATTATCAAATTGTTACTTCCAAAAAGTAAATAAAACGATAAATATATTAAGTTTCATATTTAAACGAAAAACAATATGAAATAATTTTTTTTTAAATTATAAAAAATTATTCACTCTATAAGATATTCAAGCTTGTTCAATTCCAATTTTTCAACTGTGTTAATAAAATCCCATAAATGCAAATAATGAACATTGAAAACATTGATAATAAATTTACTAATGACCAAACACAATCGAATTTTGCGAATTCCATGAAAAAAAAGAACTATTAAACAGGGACACAAGGAGTATGGCACTTTATAAATTACAACTTACAGAAACAGAAAATTTTGTGCTTACAGGTAGGCCTCGATTAGTGCGAATAATTGGTTCCACGAATTTTTCGCACTAATCGGCTAAATAATACTATACTGTAGTCGATAGCAAAGCTAAATAAAGTACAATAATGTAATAATAGTATAGTTAACGGCAAAAAGCCCATCTTTCTGATGTTTCACCTCTTCAAAGCCGTGTGACTGTTCTTGGACTGCTCCTTGTCCAGTTTTACTAACCGAAAATTAACGGTAATTTGTTAATTGACATCATAAAAGGAGCTTTGTTAGTAAGACTGGTCTATACTTACAATTCGCACTAATCGAATATTTGCTCACACTAACTGAAAAACGGTATCAATTTTATAAGTCGCACTAATCGAAATCGCATTATTCGAACTCGCACTAATCGAGGCCTACCTGTATTTTTGTGTGTCATACAAAAATAAGCACAAATTTACAATACAGTATGTTTATAAATTTTTAAATTCTATCTATCATATATGCTGGAATTTTGTATCGCAGAATTTCAATATTTATAGTAAAAATATTAGGATTAGATAACAAAAATACAATATACGAAATAGAATATTTTAGAGAATACATTCTAAAAACATGTTGTTGTTAGAAAAATAAAAAATATAAGTCAATTTTCTTTTGCCTGCACGATCGCAGTTAGATAAATAAATTTATACATTCAAACAGAAAAAGAATATTTTCGTACAAAAAAAATTCAGAAATTATAATTATTTATTTATTCATTGAAATTAACTTAAAAAAAACCACATGTGCGATTATAATTGAAGTAGGAATTAATAAAATATTACCTGTTGAGTGAGTGCTAAACATTCCCACAGTTTGTAATGATAAGGATTATCTGAAAAAATTTCCTTAATTGCAAAGTTGAACAGCGATAAATCTCTTTCATTATACCTATCACAATTCTTAGAGTTACTACTGTCTGCAACATAAATGAAGACAACAAGAACGAAAATGAATATGATTCTCATGGTGAAAATTTAGTTGACAAAATGTAAAATATTCAAGAATATATTCAATATATGCTCTATAAAATTCGATTGTATATTGTTGCATAATATTAGTTAATTCGAAATTATTTTGACATATATTATGTAAATGTAGAACAATTGCATTCCGATTACGAAACAATAAATTATGAAATTACCATGTATGTGGTATATTATTACAAATATTATATGATAATCTTTTTCACCCTATTTCAAATTTCTCCTCTGCATGAAATATTTAAACATATTTAATTCAAAATTTTAGCTGAGTTCATAAAATTCTATAAAGCATTAATGATCAATGAAAAGATCGAGAATAAATTTATCAATGAACAACACAATCGAAGCTTTGAATTACATAAAAAAAGAAAGGAACTGCTGATCATGGACACAAGCAGTATAGCATTTAATAAACCATAATTTATAAAAACAGAAAAATTTATAATTATTTTTGTGCTATTTAAATATGGCGAACATTTAAATTTCAGATTTATTTTATCAATATATTCTGAGATACTAGATTTTTATATAATTTAAATGAAAGTCAAGATTTTATTGCTTCTAATCTCGGTGATACAAAAATCAACTTTTTACCTTCGAAAAATGTCACTTAAAATAGATTTTTTAGTGAAAAATATTATAATACTGAAGATGATTTAATAGATTTAACATATAAGCTTTTAAAATTAATTGTGATTCAAATATTTTAATCCCTTATTGTTAATCATCGAAATTAAAGAAAAGGTTGGGAAAGTAGAAAATTTTCTTCTTTGAAGAATTGCTTATTTATTCGGTAATATCGAAGTAAAACTCACTGAAGTATAGATATTGGAAAATTTAATGAATTTTATAGAAGAGTAAAACGAAACGAAAAAACTAAGATTATCGTTAGTTGACCAATTAAATTAAAGCTAAGTTGACACGATCAGAGTACACACGGACCGTGATCGCTCGGACAACGCGCGCGCACCCATTCAGACCGCTTCATCTCAGTCCAGTAAACTCTGACGGCAACCAAAATACTTTGACCCAGTAGCAGTTAACTAGAAGTTTCAAGATGGCGTAAATCAATAAACAACGATTGCTGTAAGTGGAGCGAATCTCTCATATTTCTGTCAAATTTTTGAATTTTAAAATTAACGCGTCTTAAAATCGTTGGTGGTTTTGAATGTATTTTTATTTTCATTTTCCACCTCACGCAGAAAATTTAAAAAAGCAAGTAGCCTAGTTTAAATTTTTTGCATAAGAATCCTTGCTCCACCTGAGAATCCTTGCTCACAACTGAGAATCCATTCTCGAGTCCAAGACTTCCTCTTTTTCCCTCTATTCTGTTTATTAATGTGTTCTGTAATAAGATGTCAGCCACAATGCCTAGCCCTTCAAGCACGAGATTCGCTATTTCACTTCAGACTATAGAACGAGTGCACTCGGAACGTGTAAACGAACTTAAAACTCGGTCCAAATGTATTCCAACCGACAATGTTTGTCTCCGAGCGAACACGGATCGAGTGTACTCTGATGGTGTCAGCCTAGCTTAAGCTTCAATTTTACTGTAAAAAGGATTAAAAAAACAATATTCGGAAAATGATTTCAGAATTCCTTAAAAAATTTCTTAAAATTCTCCAAAATCATTTAGATGATTTTAATAATCGAATTCAGATTTTAATAATCGAGTAATCTAATTAATCAATTATTCGATTAATTAATAATCAATTTTAAACAAATTAATCGATTTTTATAATCGATTAATCGAAAGAAATACAATTTTAAAATCGATTAATCGATTAAACGAATCAGATTAATAATAATCGATTAATCAAACCAGATTCAATTAACAAATCGATTAATCGATTAATTGAATCTAATTCGATTAATAATCGAATAATCGATTAAACAAATCAGTTTTAATTACTAATCTAATAATCGATTAAACAAACAATCGAATCAAATTTAATCGATTATTACAATCGATTAATTAATAATCGATTATAAATAATCGAATTAATGGATTTTAATAATAGAATTATTAATTAATCAAATTTTTTCTATAATTAATTACTTGTTATATTTTGTACTTAAGAGAGCAAATACTAATATTTTCAAGATTGCTAAAGAAGCTAAAGAGGATATACAGTATGTTTTGATGGAGAAAGCAGCTCGCAAGCATAAATTTTTGATATGAGTTGAAATAGGAAAAATGAAATATAAGAAAATTTTTGATAGAATGAAAGGGCAACTTTTAAGAAAAGAAAGCAGTTTTAAAAGAAATAAAAAGAAATGCATTTTTCAATCCTTCACCGCAATTAATCGAGATGAAATCTGGATTCATAAGAACCACGTTTGACTTAAAGATTGTCAGGACACTAAACGCAATGGGCCGATTGTTTAAATGCGTTCTAGATCTTGGCCGCGGTCCGAACTATGGTTTTATAAAATTTGCATTGCATAAACGAAGCGTCTTAACAGAGGCGGCTCAGACGAGGTCTAGAAAACCTATTACTAAAGTATATTTCTAGACCAGTCACTAGCCAGGTTTAGAATCTAGGCCGCTATAATTTAAAGAATATATTAAATGTTTTAAGTTACACTTAAAACATTTTTCATTTCTTCACTTTGAACTTCCGCCATATTACTGACGTCATCGATAGAGCCGAGATACTGATTGGCTGAAAATTTTCAAACGGGGGCGCATAGGAACTATAGTAACAGCCGAGGTTTAGCCGCCGTTAACAGAACGTTAGACTGGGTATAGTCAACGTCTTTTCAATGTTTGTAAAACCGCGATTTATCTGAACGGCGGCATCTAGAAGCGGTTTTTGCTGTTTAAAGGGAGTTTATATCGACGATAGAAACTCCGTTTAAGTAATCGGTTCAATAAGGTAGCCAGATGACCGAGTGGTAACGCTGTCGGCGTGCCACGCAGGAGGACCCGGAGGACCCACGCAGGAGGTCCCGCGTCTGGTCCCGGATATTTTCGGAGTATTGGGCTAGGCCGGTGATCCCCGTCCTTCACCATCCAGCCCTCCTCCATGGATGTGGGTGTAGCCCGTGGTTGGAACTGGAGCCGCCCCCTTAGTAATCTCCCTGATTGAAAAGGGGGCGTAAAATATGCAAAAAACTCGGCTCAATAAGGCAATCTGGAATTAAGTTAACTGTATCAAAAAGCAGTAGATACAGTGGATTCCGCTTAATTGGGACACCGGTTAATTGGGACAGCCGCATAATTGGGACACTTTGGATATGTAAACCGTTCTGTTATCGCTTGTTTGAAAAATGTATCTTCTATTTTATAATATTCTCTTAAATATGGTTTATAAGTGAACAAATGGTACCCGAAGAGGGATCGAGAAAAGATCCGAAAACTTTATACCATAATAAATAACTTTAAACTTGCTAGTAGAGCTGTTTGTCTTATAATAATGGAATAATTTATAGATTCCAGTAAAAGATTGTGGTAGATTAAAAAATACAGAAAAAGATACAGCAATCATACTTTCATAAATATTTACATCACTTGAAGAGATATAGCTTATCAATGCTTGTTATTTGTCTTCTGAGAGATTATTACATGGTTTGATAACTTTGGCATTTACCTAATTAACTTCGACATTTTATTTGTAACATCATCTACTTAGAACCATTGTCCAGTTGCCCATTTATATATCTAATTTATTTTTGTGTAGTCTGTCTTCTAAATTTTCTTTAATAACTCCTACATACTCATTATATTCATTAGAATCT
This sequence comes from Olivierus martensii, assembly GCA_000484575.1. Taxonomy (NCBI): domain Eukaryota; kingdom Metazoa; phylum Arthropoda; class Arachnida; order Scorpiones; family Buthidae; genus Olivierus; species Olivierus martensii. The sequence continues at coordinate 50,318 of AYEL01061821.1, forward strand.
TCATTATATAAGAGTAATATAAGTCTCCATTCTTTGATGTTGCTCATATAGGTTTTTGTTATTTCTAAAGGCTGCCATACATGGAGCAATTTTTTGTCAGACCAGTTGGAATGATAGGTCGTTTCGATTGGTCATAATGTGTCGGTCCACACACACAGTGTGATCCATCCTCAGATCCATCATCAAACTGCTGAATTGTCAGACCGATTTTATGATTCCACACATGGAATGATTTATCATCAGATCTGTCATTGAGACTGACCATTCAGATTTGTCATTAAGACCTTGGTTGAGACAAATCGTTCAGATCGGTTGTCAGACTTACAAATTGTTCAACTGATTTTAAGGCCGCCATAATGGAGCGATTGTGATCCGATCCGTCGTTAGAGACCAAATTGTTCAACAAATCTGACCGTGTATGGGCAAATGTGAAGCAATTTCTTGAGTTATTCGATCTGTTGTGTCAACACAACAGATGGTCTTCTGAGATTCCCAACAAATTTTGGCATCTTCAACAGATATTTTGTACGTGTTCACTATAATAGCACAATTTTTTAAAAACGAATTCGTGTAAATGAAGCAATTATAAATAAATAAATATATTAATTTATTTATTATTTAGAAACTAATTCATATTCTTAATATAAATAAATTTATGTATATTTAAATTATTATTAATTTTATATTATATAATTCATATTCTTAATATAAATAAATTTATGTATATTTAAATTATTATTGATTTTATATTATATATAGCATATCAGTTTTAAATAATGAAGTAAAATGGTATCTTGATTGAAAATTTTTGTTTTTGTGATTATTTACAGAACAGTTATATAGAAATTTTAAGTTGTTTTTGTTTGGTTAAATTAACTAAACAACAACTTAACTGGCTAAAAAACTTAGTTATTTAACAAAGTAACTAAGAAACAACTTAAACTTTTCTTTTTGTTCTATTTTTTCTTTATAAAGTAATAAAGCCAAAGGTATATACGAAAGTTTCTTGCACACCATGCTCACAACACATTGATTGTAGTGATTGCTTGACAATGGATCTGAATGATCAGTCTCAATGACGAATCTGACGATAAATAGTTCAGTGTATGGATTCCTACAATTGGTCTGACAATTTTGACAGATTGCACTGTGATCGTCAGACAATGACAGATTGGAAATAATTTGTCATTACATTGTGTGTGGGGACATACAGTCGATCTGACGAACTAGAAATCTAGCGACCGATCTGACAACAAATTGCTCTGTGTATGGCAGCCTTAAGAGCTTGGAAAACTTGTCTTTAAAGGCTAATTTCACATTGTTACAATTTGCTGTTTTCTTAATAATTGGTAGTTGTGCTGCAATATATGGAATTTCTATATACAGTTTAATTTTGGTTCCATTAACTGCTATGATCAAATGTTGCACTTATTGCAAATGATTAAAAACAGTTGTAAGTTTTACTGAAGATATTATATATAAATCTATAGGGTTGTTCAGAAAGTAATTTCGTTTTTTCATGAAAATGAACGGCAATTTTTTTATAGTATATAAATATTTTATTTAATTATATATTGACCGTTTTGATCCAATACATTTTGCCATCTTTCTGGTGGTAGCATGATTCCATGCTCATAGCATTTCTGTTCTTTGCTTTCAAAAAACTGAACCAAGTGATTTTTGACATGTTCATTTGAACTAAATGTTCTACCGTCTAAAGAATTTTTTAAAGACCGGAATAAATAATAATCAGAGGGTGCCGGATCTGGCAAATATGGTGTGTGTGGTAACACATCCCATCCAAGCTGTAACACCTTCTGGCAAGTCATCAAACTTGTATGAAGTCTGGTATTATCATGGTAAAACACTACGCCTTTTCTGTTAATCAATTCTGGCCTCTTCTGTTTGATGGAATCACTCAATTTGTCCAATTGGTGGCAGTACACTTCCAAATTAATTGTGGAATTGTCTGATAGAAGCTCAAAAAAAAATTTCTTGAAATTCCACCAAACAAAGAGCATCACTCTTTTGATGAATATCAGATTTCGGAGTGCTTTGAGCCAGCTCATCTCTTCTGCTCCATGATCGCTTGTGTTCAATATTGCTGTAAACATTTTTCATCACCAGTTATGAACCGCTTCAGAAAGGGATCATTTTCTTCATGTTTGAGCAGCAAATCACAGATGTCAATGCAATAGAACAAATCTTTTTTTGAGAATATGTGGAACCCAAATATTGAGCTTTGAAATGACACCAAGTTCTTTCAAATGGTCATGAACAATTGAATTTGACAAATTCAATTTCATAGCATTTTCTCATGTTGTTATTCAGCGATTTGCTTCAACCAGTGCCTTTATTTTGTCATCATCAGCTTCAATTGACTTTCCAACACATGGTACATCTTTAATATCAAAATTGTCAAAACAAAATTTTGCAAACCAGTTTTGGCACTGGCATTCTGTTAACACATCTTCTCCCTACACTTCGCATAACTTTTTCGTGCTTGAACAGCATTCTTACCTTTTCGATAATAAAAAAGCAAAATATGCTGAAAATGCTCCATTTGTTTTCCATTTTTGATATGACATCAAAAGAAGCAACTGCACAGAATCGAAAACATTTTTCTATAATTATACCTTGAAATGTCAGCTGTCAAAATTTATAATGACAAATATGGCTTAAAATGAAATTGGCAGGTAAAAATACAACTAACGCCACTCATGGGGAGAAAATGAAATTACTTTCTGAACAACCCAATAAAAGTATAGCCATATTTCTTCCAATTATTAATTTAAAATTAAATTTTTTTGTTTTGTTCTGGCTTATAGTATGTTGCATGCAATCCTCCTAAGATAAGAACTGTACAGTTATTTAAACTACTGCATCCTTTAATTAGTAAATAATTAAGTCTAAAATTCAGCACTTTCTGCAGTAAATATTCAAAACAGCTTTATTTAACAGGAATATTTTCTGTACTTTGTACCATTATCAGCTATATACAAAAATATAAGAAATATCTATAAGAACAAAGCTATTCAGAAAATTCTAGAACATGTTAAAATGTATGGCTTGCATTACATTTAAATTTGAATTGCATTCTGAAAGTAAAGTAATGAAGTAATACGAATTCATACTATTACACTTCCTGTTTGGAGTATTGTTAACATACACTTTGTGATTAATATAAAATTACTTTCAGAATGCAATTCAAATTTAAATGCAGTGCAAGCCATACATTTAAAATGTTCTAGATTTTTCTGAATAGATTTGTTCTTATTTTATAGATATTTTCTTGTTTTTTTGTATAGCTAATGATGGTACAAAGTACAGAAAAATGTTCCTGTTAAATAAAGCTGTTTTGAATATTTACTGTATTTTAGACTTTAATTATTTAAGAACTATATTACTTACATATATAATACTAGTAGTACTATATATATAAGTTGAAATATACTCCATCATAAATATGTTTCAACTTATATAGGGTTTTGCAAAATGCTCCACTTATATAAATTGAGGATTTTCTTTATTTGTTTTTTTATATTTGTTCATATACAATATATTAATTTTTAAATTTTTCTAATTTTTTTGAACAGAGCAAATATATGGTTCATAAATTAACAGCACTTTCTAAAACTCTTCAAGAAGATCCTTCATGTCAATTGCTTATTGTTTTAAGACGTTATTTAAAACAAACAAATATAGATACTATTGAAGAAAATTTGCATCCAGATTTTACTCCTCCAGTAAAAATACTTCAGAGAGGAATTGTAGCATTGAGTCGTCAATGGAAAAATATCTTATATATGCCATTACTTGTGGAACAAAATATGAAATTGAGAAAAAATGCAAGACCATTTGGTGTTTCCTTTACTTTACCCATTTCTGAACTTTCACATAGCTTCCAAGAAGAAGGAGAACGGACACAATTGGATGAATGCGAAGTAACAGATGAAACAACAAATTTATTAATGGCAGAAGGTGGATCTGTTGCTGTTCGAGGAAAAACAAATGCAACTTTAGATCCAGTTGCAAAAAGTTTCTCAAGTCCAGATTCAGGATCAAGATCCAGCAATAGCCAACAGGATTTATTAGAAGGAGGAATAAGTACAAATTCATTAACAAGAAAAAATAAAAAAAAATTACCTAGTTATCCTCCTAGAACAACAAGAGCAAGTGTTGCTTTTCCACTTCTGGGAGGACCTCTAGATTCTCCAGGGCGATATGCAGGTGGTGTAGGTACTAGTCTGGGAAGAACAAATGGTTTTATACTTCCACAATATGGTTTTATAAATCCTACACGCTTAAAAAGAAATGACAGCCATCAAAGTTTAAAGTCAACAACTTGGAGTTTATCTAGTATTGAACCAAATCTGCCATCTTCAATTCTGGGTACACCAAGGAGAAATTTTATGGATTCTGGTGATCACCCTGTTGATGAAGATCTTTATAATTGGATGGCTCGACAACAAGATTATGTTAATAATACAGGACTTTTATCAAATCAAAAGTTCTTAGATCATACAGAACATGATTCTAAAATGAATACCTTAACATCTGAGAATAGTTTGGAAGATGAAATTAGTAAATTATATTCTTTTCCTCCCACTATGACATTTATTCCATTAGGAGTTCAAGTAGCAGATGCTCATATAATATTTCAACCACTTCTTAGTAATTTAGGGATACAAAATCAATCACAAGATTCACTTTTTTATACAAACTTTGGACCTAAAATTACATTATCAGGCATTGTCGATTTATTAAAAATTGATATTGTAGAATCTGAATATCAAAACAGTGGAAGGCACAAAAAGAAAACTGCTCGAAAACAAATTTCCACTCATGGAAAATTTTTTATTGATACTAGCATGGATACTCCAACATTTATCTGTGACAAATTTTCCATTGAATTGGAGTTACGAGAGACAAGAAATTTTGAAAAAAAAGATGAAACTGATATTCAGTATGCACATGCAGCTTTTCTTTTAGGTACAAAAAGTTTAAAACAAATTACAACAATTGTAAACTTTAATATTGTTGTTAATTTTATAGCCCAGCAAGTTAATATGCCACTTTTAAGATTACTTCATCAGTTTTCCACTATGTATGAAAATGTGAAAGAAACACGTTTAGAATTAAAAGCAAACAGACCTAATTCATTTAAAGGAAGCATGAAAACTGGGAAAAAGAAATGTTCTTCATCAATTGAAAGTCAAAGTGAAAGCTATCGACCACATTCACCACGACCAACTTTATCTTCAAAATTTGCTACACCAACAAAATCTACTAGTGGTGTAACAAGTCTTTCTGTTGGGATTAGACGTCCTCAAACATTATCACAACGTCTTCGAGCTAGTAGTAAAGGATATACAAATTTACAAGAAATGCTTTCAAAAGATGAATGCCCATCCAGTCCTTTAAGTTTTACTCTTAGTGATTCTGTTGCTATTGATATTCCTGAATCATGTTCTGCACCTCCTTCTGAACATACATTTCTTGAAGATATAAAAGATTATCAACCAAGGTGTTGGAGGACTATGTTTTATTTATTGGATTTGTATGATACTATGCCAGAAACTAAAACCGTTAATGAAAGGTAAGAATTATTGAAATACTATATTAATTTATACAAAATAAATGACTTGCTTTTTCTGTGAATTAGCTTTATTACATTTTAGCATAAATAATAACAATACTCTTAGACTATAGCTTCTTATCAGTTATTAAACTCCTTATTATAGAATATCTTAATTTAACTAACAATTTGACTTTCAATTAATAGAATGTTTAGAATTAAAATTATTAGTTAAAGTTACTTGAATAATACAAAACATAAATTATATATTTATATATAACTAAAATAAGAATACATTAATAAAATAATCTTAACATAAATATTCATCCGCACTTCTATGAGGTGTGTAGTAATTGACATCATCATCTTTGATCTCATATTTTTGATGGTCTCATTTTATATAAAATATCTTTTCAATGTTTTAATAGATGTACAAAGTGGACCATAAGTCATGTTATACTTCCTTTATTTCATAAGAACAATAGATATTGTCATTTTCTTTTTTTATATTTAGCATTATATCCAGAATATCAGTATGAGCACAATCATTATCATAACACAACTGAATATGATGCCTTGTTTGGTGAGAAGTTCTGTGATGGCAAGTATGCATCAGTTTGAACAAAAACATTGATGATAGCAGTCAACATGAGTGAGTATTCTGTTGAACAGCATTTAGTTGCTGCTCACAGAAAGTGTGCAGCAACCAAATGCTGTGGACTTTCTGTCTCATAATGTGTGGTGGAGAAGAATCCATCACACTTTATAATCTGATTGGAGACAGCACAAGCCCAAGTCTGCTGGCCTCGCCACCAAGAAGCACTATTCCAGACAATGCTTTGTGGAGTTTCATTAAGGATAAAGTCATCAGTCAACAGCACTACTGAACTGTGGGCTGTCCTTATAGAAGCATTTAAAAATATCATAGAAGATTTTTCTCCACAAAACTTCTCGCTGAATATGGTGTCATATTCAGTTGTGTTATGTTAACAATGGTGCTCATACTGATATTCTGGACACACAATGTTCAATACAGGTTACAATATAAAACAAATGACAATATCTGTTGTATTTATGAAATAAATGAGATGTAATGTGACTTATTGTTTTGTACTCTGTAGATTAAAAACACTGTAGATTATTGTTGAATTCTTCCAGAATGGTCATGCATTATTTTCATATATTGCCTGGGATAAGGCTGTGTTGTCGCTGTTGTTAATTATGTTTACAATATGTTCTTTTATTATTTATTTTTAGACAAGTATTAAACAAAATAAAAGGATAAATTTGTTATTTTAATGAATTTTTGAAAAACTATTAAGTTAATGTAAACTGTATGCACAAAACTTATTAGATACAAAATTTGCAAATTCACAATTTTCAAACTATCAATAATTGTTAATAACACTTAATGGATTTATGATTCTGCAAGTCCAGAGTCCAGTTTAGCCAGATCTTCTAAACTTCTGGAAAAATAAATTCTGAAATAAACTAATAAATATGATACTAAACAAAACACAACATAAAAACAATTATAATTTCACAGTTGGCAACGAAATAATGATAAAATTTTAGAATGAAAATTACAAAAAAGTTATAGCATTTTATAACTAATAAATTGACTAAATTTAAAAACAATAAGAATAATAAAAAGATTTATTGAATCCAAAACACTTTCAAAGTATTAAAAAATTTCATTGAAACAAGCAGGGTCGGCTCATGCATAGGCACTGCAGAACTGCAGCACCCTCAATTTTTCTCGATATATAAATATATTCAATGTTTATAATCTTATTATTTACATTCACTATCTTCTTTAATAAGTTATGGAATAATTGAACAGCTCTATTAAGTGAAAATTAAATAAATTTTAGCTTTATTCCGAAGGACTTTCGGCTTAACTCTTATAGCCGAAAGTCCTTTGGAATAAAGCTAAAATTTATTTATTTTTCACTTAATAGAACTGTTCAATTATTCCATAACTTATAAATATATTTATTAATTTATTTACATTTGCTTAAAAAATTTAATTTTATCATCAACAATCCTATACAATTCTCTTATTTTGTATAAAAAATAATAATAATCTATCTTGTAGTACTTAGGAGAGCAAACGGCACTATGCTTACCACAATGCCAAATTGCTGTTTGCACTTGTTCCCACAAACATACGCATGTCATAGTGACAAGCAGGGATGCGAGCTATTAGTGTAATGCAGCACTGTCCATTTCACAGTTCCACTGTTGTTCCAGGTTGTGCTAGTAATTACTGTCACAACCTTCATATAGTTGTTTGTAGTGCTTATTGTGTTTATTTGCTCTCTCTAAATATTTGGACATTACAGTTAAAGATATAACATTTTGAATTATACTAAACTGTATAATTTTATCGACAATAGACAATATTTTTTAATTTTTAATTTTTTTTTATTTTTATCATAATTTTGCTATTTTATCCAAATATGTATACACTGTATTTACAGTGTATATGCATATTTTGAAAATTGTAGCATCCCCACAATTTCAAAGTCATGAGCTGCCACTGGAAATAACAGTAAAATAACAAACAAGTTAGTAGTGAAAATGTGTTTGATTATCAATTCAAAGATCCAAAAAATAACAATAAATTTATTAGCCCCTTGAGTGCTGCTGATGTTTTGAAATTAAGCCTAATTATGCAAAAAAAAATAAAAAAATTAAAATTATGAAATCTTGCTTAATTTTCATTAAATCTTTTGAAATTTTCAGTATTTATTGCAGATTTTGTTCTCTTTCTAACAATGTAAGCATTTTATTCAAATTTTATTTTTTTGTATTATTTTTACATTTACTGGATTGGCGAAAACACAATTTTTTTTTATATGAAATTTTAGCCATCCAATGAAATACTCATTATTTTTAGATACAACAACTCTTCTGAATAAAATGAGCCATGAATGAAGAAATTCAGTAAAATTTTTCTGAAATTATTGGTAAAAATCTAAGAATTATGTGTCATTTATTAATTGAAGTTGCATCATATAATTATTAAAACACTTACCTGAATTTTATAAAATTCAAAGAAATTTAACACCGCTTGAAACACAAAATAAACTTACGATAAATTTAAGCACTAAAAGCAGTGAGTTAAAAAACAAACTTTACTAAACTGTAGTAAAAACGTTTTCGATATACAACGATATCATCTTCAGTTACAAACAGATTAGAACAGTCTTTTAAATAAGAGTTCTAGAACAAAAATAATT
>AYEL01061822.1:0-19176 GCA_000484575.1 Olivierus martensii
TTGTTTATTTTTTCACTGTATTATTTTATCTACTTAATTTATTGTTATTATTTTATAATATTCTATAATATTGTTTAGACCTTTCAACTTTTGTATTTAAATATAGCCGGCCAGAAGAAAGAGAGAGCGCAATTATTTTTGTTCTAGAACTCTTATTTAAAAGACTGTTCTAATCTGTTTGTAACTGAAGATGATATCGTTGTATATCGAAAACGTTTTTACTACAGTTTAGTAAAGTTTGTTTTTTAACTCACTGCTTTTAGTGCTTAAATTTATCGTAAGTTTACCTGAATTTATTGAGATATTGTAATTTTTATTAATATTTCATATTTGTTAACTTTTCCAGTACTTTTTATAAATTTTTGTATTTATAAGAAAAAATCCTAACATATATTGAAAATGGCCTCTCTGGTACATAAATAGCTATATTTTCCGTTCCTCTAATTGGACCATTGCTGTGTATTGTAATTCTGGATCCAATGCCCACATGGAAAATAGGCTTGGCTACAATTTCCCGGGAAAAGAATGGATGTTGTAACGCAATACTGTCACACTTCTTTAAATATTCTAAGATATTTATGTTTCATTTTTCATGATCTTCTCCTAAATTTCCATGAAATTAAAGCAAAAAATGAATGAATACAATATATTTTAGTTTATTTTAACAGAATCAACGATTATTTTCTTATTATCTGTAATATTTTTTAATTTTTAGCATTTGATAGCTTATTTTAAGAAAAATTTGATTTTTTTCAAAAAATTTCCAAAATTTGGAATGGGTTTGAGAGGTTAGACTATAAAATTGACAAGATGGGATAAAAAATCCAAATTCTATCACGCAGTACAAATATAAACAATGTTTTTTTACACATAATTCAAAAAATATTTTGGAAACTGAAAAGTTTAGGACCCATAAAGGGTATATTTTCAATGATTACACACAAAAATCTGATTTGCAAAAGCTGAATTAATAAAATCAGGATCAAATGTCTTTTAATTTATTTTTTTATTGTTTTTTTTATCATTTTTTGTTCTGCAGCCTTGATATATATAGATAGAAAAGGGATTCAAGGGTTAATCAGAAATAATAAACAACATTTAGTTTAGAATTGCCTGCTAGAGCATACAATTACACCTTATTGCTCTAGCAGGGAAAACCTTTTATAGCAATTTTTATAAATCCCATGCTTGTCTTATTTACATATATTTCTGCAATGACTTCAATGTAAACTGATCCTTTTTATAAAAATTTTTTTGGCTTATATACAAGTATATACAGGGTGTTTTTTTTATCTTGAGACAACAAAATATCTTAATTGGATCTCATTATTTGTAACTGTAACCATATTTTGTCCCTGCTTAGTAAATCTTTTTATATTCTTGGTTTAGAAACACAGGATTGCTACAGTGTGTTAGGGCCCTAAAGGGGCCCAGTATTGAAGACGGAGATCGGTAAAAAACTAATGATTAGCTACCTATTTTAATAAATCATTAAAATAGGTTTAATAAATGATTAAAATAGGTACCTAATTATTATTTTTTACCTATTATTTATTTACCTACATTATTTATTTACCTACAAATTACATATTTTATTTTAGAATTTATTATTCGTTTAATTGGGATAGCCACTTAATTGGGACAAAATGGCTTGGCCCGACGTGTCCCAATTAAGCGGAACATTATATATCATTTCTCATAGTGTTGAAAAAGTTGGTTTTGGGAGAAATACTGCACTGTTTTTTAATTCTAAAAATTCTACAGGATATTACTATTATGAAATGCAGGCTTTGAAATGTTTTTAAATGGTTTCAGAAACAAGTGATATGAAATGCAGGCTTTGAAATGTTTTTAAATGGTTTCAGAAACAAGTGATATGAAATTCTTTAATTGTTAAAAATGTCATTTCTTGCTTTTAAGTCACAACGATTTCACGAAAAGCAAAAAATAAGAAACGACTGATAAACGATTATATTTCTTTTGAAAATTACATGCTCTATTGGAATTATTGGAGATCATTCGAAATTCAAATAATGTAATACGAAGAAATATTGTATAACTTTTCTTTCCCCAGAAGTACTGAATTCACCTTCCAGATATTGTTTTTTAATCGTTTTTATGGCATAAATTGAGGTTCCACAAGCTTCTGCAGCAAGATTTAATGATCTAGCAAATGATAGTTTTGGATTTTCGTTTCAATTATTTTTCGCATTAATTAATTTGCTACAGTTTGTCTGGATTGATTCCTAAAAACTTTCTTGTGTTTCAAATTCTCTATCAAAACAATTAGTAATATTAATAGACCTAATAACAAGAAATATTGTTGCTGAAGAAAATTTAAAGCAATAGTATCACGAATAGTACCTTACCCGAGGCAATAATTCTACACGCATCCCATGAATTGTTCTTATAAACAGCAAGGAAGTTAGATTCATTTACATTAATAAAGAAACCTCTTTATTATACAAAATACACCACATGAACTATGGTTTACAACAAAATTCATCACAATCCCTGCATTAGGCTTGTCTATATAATCCTAAATACATTATTCTTCCCAAAACTCTGAGACAATAAATTTACACGAATCCAGCAAACGCGTTTAATCATCACTTCGTGGGTCCATCTTTCGCAGCATATGCATCAGAAATTCGCCTAGGCATCTTTTCGACATTGCAAGTAGCAACAACAAAGATCCGGTGGAATGTTGACCTATGCTATTTCGAGAAGCATCTTCAACTGGTCTTTAGTTCGAGGCCAGCATTTTCGTATCTGTTTCTTAAATATATGCCACAGGTTTTCTATTGAGTTCAGATCGGAAGAATTTGGAACCCATTCCAGAACGTAGACCTATTATGGCGAAGTCAAACAGTAGTGGAGCATTCGGTATGAGCTTTGCATCATTTTGCAGAAAGATCGAAACTCCTTGTGGAGAAAGGCGGGCCACAGAATACAGTATATGTTGTTCCAAAATTTCCTGGTACCATTGTGCATTGATAACCATCCAAGGCAGCATTTATACTTTCAGAGGCTCTAGTCTCATCATCATTATGAGGCCTCAAAAACAAAAAAAACAAGTCTGTTTCAGTTAATGAAATTAATATGCGTTTTTTTAAGTTTATTGAAAATAAAAGTCCACATTTCCATAATAACTCATTTTAATAAAATAGCCTCAAAAACAAAAAAAAAACAAGTCTGTTTCAGTTAATGAAATTAATATGCGTTTTTTTTAAGTTTATTGAAAATAAAAGTCCACATTTCCATAATAACTCATTTTAATAAAATAAAAATAATACAACATTGATATACATGTATTGAATATTTGCATTAATAAAAATATAAAAAATAAATCAGTTCAAATTTAAATTAAAAGAAATTTAATAACAAAATTTTTTTCTGGCGTTGGTTCTAGCAAATACATCTATAATATCATTACGTTAATCGAACCCATTACGTAATATCAATGCATAATAACGACAGGGCACTTTATTTATTTGGATGCAAGTTTCTTTTTAAGTCATTTTTTACTTGTTTCAATACTGAAAACGAGCGTTCAGCAATTGCATTTGAAATAAGCACCGTCAAAAATATTCTGAAAATTGTTTCTACATTCGGAAAAGTAGATTATAACACATCATTTACAAATATGTAAATATTTTCTTCCTTTATTGTTATTAAAAGTTCCTTAATTTCATCGATAAATTTTCCTGAGTCAATATCAGTCCGTAAGTTTGTAAAATTCTGTTAATACTAATCTTTGTACTTGTCTTGATCTATATCTTTCATCAAAAAATGTCAAACATATCTAATATGCCTAAGGCAAGAGCCTGAGAGGAATTTCTGTATTGTTCATATTGTTTAATAAGGATTGTTCTAAAACATCAGTTATCTAAATTTGATAATGGTAGATAATCATGCCAAGATTGGCTGCTGTAACTTCTATCATATATGAGATTATTCGATACAAACATACAAACAATTAAACAAACAAGCAAACCGAAAATTATATGTTTATTAAAATTTATTTCAAACAATATTAGCATTTTTAGCAAATAATTATACTATGTAGCAACATTTTTAGTCTACTTTCCGAAGAATATGAAGCCTTAATTAAAAGATTAGTACCATGACTATCTGCCTGCTGTCTATGTGAGACGCTCAATAATAACTTTTGAACTAATTAGCAGATTTTCACGACATTCGGTATTGGCGTTGTTCCGTTAAATTGCACTTACAAGTTCCATCCTTTTTCTTATAGAATCGCTTAATACTACAGTATAGAATTTTATTTTTATCGAATTTTAATTTATACTCTTGGCATTAATAAATGTTAAGTGTTCGCAATGTAGGGTAACATATAGCTTAACTGATTTCTCAAGCATTGAGTGTCCATGTCTATCATAATCTATGATATCTTTAGTATCATCAATATTAGTAACATCAATATCTTAAATAATGAATCACAGTCCTGTATGCCGTTATCATTCAGTAACAACGAATGTTGTCACAAAACATCTATAAATTATGACGCCATAAGATGTAATGATACGTGACTTTGTGTTACCTTATCATCGGGGCAGTATGACTTCATCATGACATCTATGCCGGTTAAATTAGCTTTAAAATTGGATACAAAAACTAATTTATTCCGAAATGTTAAATAAATGACACCTTTGAAAAGTAAAGAAATTTACTTCTTTCTGGAGCTGCATTTTCTATACTTTTTTCCTAAAGAAGTATATAGAAAATGATTATTGTTTCCAATAAACTGTGCTTTTGTACCCAAGATACTGATAATCTTGAAATTTACTTATTTCCAATGAAAAAACTGATGAATTTGCATATTTTTGTTCGTATAAAGTCAGAGAAAAAACATATCAATCAAAATTAGCATTTATACTATAGTTATAAAAGATGATCACAAAAGAGCATTGTAGAAAAATGTAGTTATGTATCCACTTAGGCAGATGAAACGAAACTGAAATGGTGGACTACCACTTATTACAGAAAAATTCTAGAAGGTTGCAGAAATTACTCCAAATTTACACAGCATTGAATCCATCTTGAATGTCTGGAAAATACGCATATTTCAAAATATCACTGTCCTGATTACAAAGGTAAAGTTTGTGGGGAATGATAAATAATTTATATACTTATGAGGCATAAGCAATTGGGAACTAACAGTTAATATCCAGGAAGAAAAAATTAATATAAATTTGTTGCATAGTTTTAGTTAACGCTGAGTTATCGAGGTTTGCCAATAAGTGTATGATATTATTAAAATACACAATATTTATTCATTATTGATTAATTGTGTACAAACAATTTTGTAATATCTTGACTTATATGTCAACATTGGGCTGAAGAAGCAAAAATTCAAAGAGTTAAGCCACTAATATATTGAAATATATAATTTCGAATACAGCATTATATTTAACTTTTAAATTAAAATTTAGGATGATTGTTTCAATTCTTTCCCATTTCATTCATTAACAATTGATTTCTTCATCTTCCAAAATCTTTCAGGTTTGTGAAAATGATGTTAATGTCAGTTTGTTAATGAAAAGATTATTTCATATTTCAAGAAATCGCGCAATTTCTTTATTCGTTCTTATATTACATTTTTACAAAATGTGATATTTTTTTCGATTTTGAAATATTAGATTTTGTAGTAATATTTTAAAAAATGTTTTATTTTTCTATTATGGACATAATGTTTCTATAAATTTTAAACTTGTTTATTTATTTTATTTTAAAATCGAATGAACAACAAAAAGTTTTATTTTGAGTTTCATGATGACAAAATTAAATTTCTACATAAAGTTAATTAATGAAAAATACTTTGAAGGAACATTTCAAAAAATATATATAGAAATTTAATATATTTTTATTATTGGATTATCATAGTTGCTGCTATTAATTTTATAACGACCAGAAATACTTAACTCATAATGTTCTCGTTGTGGCATCGCGAAACAAATAATTAATAAAAAAATGAGAATTTAGCTATTGAGTGGTGACAAGTATCAGGAGTCTGACATCAGGTATGATGACTTAACGTATTCACATCAAATTTGTGTATTTGAAAAATAAAAAGTTTTGGATAAATGCGTGAGTAAGTTGTAATCAGACTCCGAAATGTTGAAAGTTCATTTCAATCTTCAGTTGTCACTCCCTCTTTGAAAGGATTTGTCTATTTGAATTCCTGGTTGAAAGGATTTTTCTATTTGTCAGTTTTAAATCACAGTGACCAATATATCATTATTGTTTTATAGTCGTCTGTTTTTATATATTTATAAATAAACTGTATCCATCGAACTGCCACGTTGAATCTGTAAAAGTTTACTTTGCAAAAGAACTTATTGAGGATTTCATTGGGCATAACAATAAAAACGTCTATCAGTTAAAAGAACATATTCCCCTGCACCAACTCTACTTTTAGCTTTTTTGACTCGTTTTGTAATACAGTATTTCATTTTTTACTACTATTTTCCAGTATTCTTTAGATGGTCTGCATATGAATATTCTTTGTCTTATTTATAAAACAATTTATAATATATTAATATTAATAAATTATGGTTGATTATATTACCAATGGGTGATGGCGCTCTATCAGATATTAATTTTAATCCTTTTTTATTCGAACTGTTTTTGAACTAGTTTATAGTGCTTTATAAATGAATATAACCGAAGATGAATATATGATGCATAAATAAAATTTTATATATTCGGGTTTATATATATATATTGGTTTTAAACTGTAGTAGGAAAAATTGTTTTCTTTATTCCTATCCTATATTATTTGCGCTAGAATCTCAGTATAGAAACTTATAGTAATCCTTTGCATTATTTCTCTGAAGATAACGACATTTTATGTAAAAATTACTTATTAAAATTTTTAATCAATCATATATACTTATAATAATATATCTCAAAATAATTATTTCATAATTCATTGTTATGTAATCAGAATGAAATTGTTCTATTTTGTATATATATATATTTACTTAACATATGTCTCAATAATTTCGAATTAACCAACATTCTGCAATTGTTTTCAATGAACAATCGAATTTTCTGAGAATATATATATATGGATCATTCCTGAAAATGCTTTTATATTACCAATTAAATTCGTCATGAAAGTCATACTGATTCTTGCCTTTGCAGTATTGGTCTATGCAACAAAAAACCAAACAAGTAATGAATGTGGAGGTCAAATGTTCAAAATTTTCAAATTTGCAGCGAAGGAAATTGACATGGAAAGCAATTCAATTAATCGTTACAAGCTGTGGAATTGTACATCAGCCATTAAAGAGGTAACGGCTTAATAACTTGTAATTTGATTATCATCACACATGTTTCTTTCTCTGAAGTTAACTTTATTATATTTTTTCATAAGAAAATATAAATTTCATATTTTAATTTATAAAGTTATTTTTTCTTTTTTAACTTTATACATCCAAAATGAAAATTGTATTTTAACATATTCTTTATATTCCCAAGTATGAACTATTTCGCTACAGTATGCAGTATGCTAAGAACAGGTTGGGATATCCTTGTATTAGATTATTAAGTACACAATTTTAGCTTCTAACTTTTATTAAATAGTTCATGAACTATAACTGAGTCCATTCAATAATAAGTTTTTTTTCTCATCTTTCAAATCGATGGAAAAAGTTATAAAATATTTTTAAGAACCCGACTTTACACAAAATTTATAAATACTGTATTTTGTAAATTTAGCATTTGTATAAATAATTATCGTATAAGGACAGGTTAGCAGCTAAAGAGAATTAAAGAAATTTTCAAATAATACTGAATACCATTAGTTTAAAAATGGTAAACATGAAATTTTTTGAGATTTTGTTGTAAAAACAAGATTAAGATTTTTTTTATAATATTGTCACGAGGTAGCGTTAGGCGTTAAAGCAGTAGTAACATACAGCTTGGCTTTATTGCTCTTATAAATTTTATACGGCAATATACTTGGGTTATTTTTTACTGAAATTTATTGAATGCTTTAAATAATCGAATTGTTATTACTATGTAGTAAGGGAATCGAATTTTATCATTCTTATTGAGATCCACAATCCTGTAGTGAATCTCGTCGGCCAGATGGCCGAGTGGTAAAGCTGTGGCTTACCTTCCTGGAGGATCCGGGTTCAAATCCGAGTCCCAGTTTTTAAAGAGAATTGAACCTTATCCCTCAACGTTGGCCAGCCTGTGATGGGCTCTATAAGTGGACGCCGCCAGATACAGAATATGCTTTGTGCAAAATGGCAGTTTAACTAACCTAACCTAATCTAGTGGGCTTCCGGATGGCCGAGTGGTAACGCGTTGGCGTGCCACACTGGAAAATCCGGGTTCGCGTCCCGGGTCTGATCCCGGATTTTTTTCGGGGTACTGGGCCTGGCCCGGTGATCCTCGTCCTTCACCATCTGGCCCCCCTCCACGGCTGTGAGTGCAGCCCGTGGTTGGAACTGGCCCCACCCCTTAGTAATCTCTCTGATTGGAAAGGGGCATAAAATATGAAAAAAACCTAATCTAGTGGGTCAGCCGGATTTGCCGCGTGGAAACGTTTCGGCTTTCCACTCTGAAGGACCCGGTTTCGAGTCTCGGGTCCCACCCATTGAAAATATTTATCATGGAGTCCGGGCCCGGCTCGTCGATCCCCGTCCTCCACAATCCGGCTGACCCCTCCGCAGGGGTGAGCAGTCTGTGGAAGGGCTTGTTTCGCCCCGCCACATAGTATTCTACCAGAATGGAGTGTGGCCTCATCTGTTGACAAATAAACCTAAGCTATTGGGCGGCCGGATGGCCGATTGGTAACGCGTTGGCATACCATGCAGGAGAACCTGGGTCTGGTTCTGGATTCTTTCGGGGTACTGGACCCGTCCGGTGATCCTCGTCCTTCACCATCCGGCCCCCCTCCACGGGTGTGGGTGCAGCTTGTGGTTAGAACTGGCCCCTCCCATTTAATAATCTCCGATTGGAAAGGGGACGTAAAAATACGCAAAATCCTAATCTAGTGAATCCCAATATTTTAGGCGAATTTAATTTGATTTGGACAATATTTATACCATGTATTGTTACTACAAATAGACATCTGTCAGATATGATCGAATACCGATTATTTCAATAGGACTGATTTCTTAGGGGTTCTAATATTATATATAGTTTTCATTCAGATCGAATAATATTTATCTTACAAGGAAGGTTAGGGAACCCGGAAATTCAAAAAATTCTGAAACTTTGTATGAGAGTAGCGTAGTTCATCCTTAACACAAAACTATTTTTTGTTTTTGCTAAATACTGTTATGAGGGGGTGAAATAAGCACTCGAAAAAAAGCGTTTTGAAACGAAAATCCAGGCGGCGCTGATTACCAGAATTACTATTTACTGGACTTGTCTACAGGCGCTAGTATATTTGACTGATGTATTGATGTTTCAAGTTACGTTTTAACTGTTATTTTTCAATAGAAAACACGACTGAAAGTTATAAAATCATTGGTTTTTTTATTAGTTTTCACTACTCTTTACACAAATGTTATGCAAGATCAAACATTCTAGAATGTGACGCCGCGCCATTCGAAAAATGGAGTCGCCAGTGCGCCAAAAGAAAATTTGTCGCGAAGTAACAAAACAAAAAAAAAAACATAGGAAAATGCAAATAGAAAATTTTTATGAAGAATATCACTACTGTATCGATTACAATCTGTAATTTTGTAGTGTAACTGCATTATTTATTTCTTCAATAATAATAATTTGTAAAAAAATTTGCATAACACTTGTGTAAGGAGTAGTGAAAACTAATAAAAAACTAATCATTTTATAACTTTCAGTCGCGATTTCTATTGAAAAATAACAGTTAAAACGTAACTTGAAACATAAATACATCAGTCAAATATACTAGCGCCTGTAGACAACGCCGGTAAATAGTAAATCTGGTAATCAGCGCCGCCTGGATTTTCGTTTCAAAACGCTTTTTTTCGAGAGGTTATTTCACCCCCTCATAACAGTATTTAGCAAAAACAAAAAATAGTTTTGTGTTAAGGATGAACTACGCTACTCTCATACAAAATTTCAGAATTTTTTGAATTTCCGGGTTCCCTAACCTTCCTTGTTAGTTATTGTTACAAAATAAGTTAATATCGTATCTCAAATAATATATCCATATCAATAATTCATCACGAATTCCGAAAAATCGCTAATTTTGAATTTTAACAGAAAAGTTGTATAAAATAGAAAATATAATAGATCGAATGAGTGATTCATTGATCCTGATTTTTTTCTTATATAACAAAAGTTATTTTTATATAAGAAAAAAATTTATTTGATTAATGTTT
The DNA here is from genome assembly GCA_000484575.1 of Olivierus martensii. Lineage (NCBI taxonomy): Eukaryota > Metazoa > Arthropoda > Arachnida > Scorpiones > Buthidae > Olivierus > Olivierus martensii. The sequence goes on from AYEL01061822.1 coordinate 10,350, forward strand.
TGATTGGCTAATAATTTATTTTTATATAAAGTATAAATATAGTTTAATTGATTTGAATGATTTAATTTACTTATGGAGAATTTCGTGTTTTGTTCAAAACACTGATTGAGAAAGTTTTATTAGTTGGTTAACATTTACATAAACATATATACTGGATCAATGTAAACAAATTATTGAAACTTGTTCTATGGATATTCCGGATTTTCATACTTTAGTTTTTCTGTAATTTATTTTAAATTATTTGGAGAGTATTAAAAGGGCTCTGATAAATATATCCTGATAACACGTGGAATTCAGGACCCAAATCGGTATTAAAGAATTTTTATTTAAAATTTGAAAAAATTAGAATTTTCCAAAATATTAATGTTCTTTCTGATGCAGTAGCAACATTTTTTTCGATACGATGAAACCAAAGAAAACACTTTTTATGTATTTACTTCATACATAGATGTCATTCATATACTATACATCCATGTGGACGAGCACATTTTGATATACATTTTTTAAATAGATTATATCTTTCTTTCATACCATTCAAGCACATTTACAACCTTTAATTCAGCATATATTCTTTTCTATCGTAGCCATCAATACGAACTTTTCCTGAAAGATAATTTCTCAAGTACACAAAGAAAATTAAAAGTAAAAAGTGAAAAAACTATTCAGTTAGTTTATTGTATAAAGGAAAATTTGAAATGAATTGTATTATTTGTGTAACAAATAAAATTTCTCTGCTAAATACTATTAAACGGAAAATATGATTTTATTTGTTGTTGCAATTTATAAAAAATATATAATTATTACTGTAGGAGGAGGAAGGTCCCTTCAGTTTGAAATTTAGTATTCGTGAAACCGAATGCGCTAAGGCCAAAGTAAATAATAATGAGAATTTTGATAGCTGTCCATTTAATGATCATTCTGTAAGTTTCATATTTCTTCTTTATTGTTGTTCAAAATTGAATTAATTTCTATTCATTTATTAATATTTTAATATTTTTCTTATATGTTTTCAGCCTCTAATTGATTGCCAGGCTAAAGTGAAAGATGCAAAGGAGGAAACTGAGATGACATTACTTAGTTTTCATTGTTCGAATCAATAATAACTATATTCAGAAAAATTTGGGGCATGTCGGCCGAGTGGCCCCATGGTTAAGCGTATGCTACCACCTGATGAACTGAGTTCAATACCCAATTCTCACACATTCTTGAATGCTTTTAGCAGAAGGTCCAGCATCGGTTTGTTAAACAATTCTCACAAGCAGTTGGTGCGGTCCATAGTCGTACCTGGTACAGGTACGACTATGGGCCGCAGCAATTACTCGTACCCGGTGATTACTAATTGGCAAAGCAAATTTTGCCAATTAGCAATCACCGGGTATAAATTGCATAGAAAGAAATGGGTGCCGGGTTCGATTCCGGGTCCCAATTTTCCAAATTGGGACCCGGAATTGAACCCGGTTCTTTTGGTGAAAAGACGAAGCATTTCCACGTAGTCTATTTGGCCGACAAGAAGTTAACATTAGATTGATAAATATGACGTAAACTATGAATATTGTTAATTTATGAATGTATTAATCTTTTAATTTAAATATTGGTTTATTGTTCTTTAAGCGATTTTAATCAAGAAATAAAATATTTAAGATTAATAATTGATAAATTAAAAAACGAATTAACTTAAATCATTCTAATCATACAATTTAATTTTACATTTCAATCTGTAATTTTTAAACGGGTGTTAGCTATACGAAAAATATAAAAAAAATGTTGGAATTTTATTAATCAGGAGAATTTTTGAAAGAATTTTAATGAGCGAGTATGAGCGAGATAATTTTCATAGTTATATTTATATGCTTTATAACATAAGTATCATATAATAACAAGCCAATAGATGTTGTAGGCAAGGAAACTACTCTTTTCCAGATCTCAAAGTTTAATAATGGAGGATAAGAGATGGCCACATTAGAGATGGCAAATCTGCATGACTCGATATTTACTGCCATCTGTTGTTAATAATATAAAATATAAATTATCAAAAAAGTTTAGGAAACATAAAGCTTATTTTCATTTGCTCCTACAGTTCTTAGAACATAATACACTTAAGTTATTATTTATATAAATTATTACATAAATGTAAAAATTAATTACATTTAAATATTAGATTATATAAATTACATTTAAATATAAATAAGTTATTATTTATATAAATTATTACATAAATGTAAAAATTAATTACATTTAAATATTAGCCGGAGTGGAAGCATGATAAAGAAGTGGATTATCATCTTGGAGGTTCTGGGTTTTCTTTTGCATTTTAACACCTTTTCCAATTAGTGAGATAACTAAGGGGCGGTACCAGTTCAATCACGAACTGCACCCACACCTGTAGAGGAGGGCCAGATAGTGAAGGACGGGATCCGTCGGGCCGGGCTCGAAAAAAACTTTCCAAAAGATGCCGGATTCGAGACACGAACCCAGAGAATCCGGGTTTAATTCCAAGTACCATATCACCACTTTTTCATGAAAGGATATTTATGTTTGAATAAGTTTAGAATACTTTTTATAATAAGACATTTAAAGAGATTTTATTCTACTATAATAATAATATTATAGTCAAGAAAATATTCTATTTGGTACAGAATGATGTAAATATTTTCTTATTTATGAAATTTGAAAAACAGATATATGATTTCGATAAACAAATCACATTATTATGATCATGGAAAAAATGCTCATGTTACTTTCTCAAATCCTTGAATATAGGCTGAAATATATGAATTACATTTAAAAATAATAATTGCATTTTTTTTTTATTAAAAAATTCTAAGAAACGTACATATTCGTTAAGTATGTTTATTTTGTGGGCTCAATATTTAATATACATAATATTTATGTATTAATATATTTTTAATTGACGAATTTAATGAAAACGACGTGAATAGCGCAACATATAAATTTTACTTATCTTGTAAAAAAATTGGAAATAATGTTTATTTTATCAAATTAATAATAATAATAATAACAATCACAAGTACATTTATTGTATTATTCTCAATATAATTTCAGATTCTAATAGATGATTTCTGAATGTAACAGCATCGATGATAATATACAACGTTTTCATTATCTTCAAATTATTTCTGTACTAAAAATCCTTTTTACAAAATATCTGATAAAAAGTTAGTACTTGTTTAATATCAAGAAAACTAAAATAGCAAATTTATGAACATTATATCTAAAACCGGTTTTTAGATTTAAAACAGAAAGTATTTTATATAGGTATATATTGCAAGACTCACATGGCTCAGAATAAAGCGCATTAAGTATCTCTTGTATTAAAATTTGAAAAGAAGTTTAAAAAACAAGAAAAAAGTATTTTATTTAGAATAATGGAAAAATATCTGTTCAATTAGTTTTTTCAGTGGCTCCAACACAGAACTTACAATTTTTTTCTATATAATTGTATTTATGATAAAAATTTTTCATTTTGAAAATATTCTAAAAAGTCTTATATTAAACTTATAAAATTTACATATGGACAGAATTTAATTATATCTGTTTATAAAAACAAGTTTAAATGAATGTGGAATGCAATTCTCTGACTTGCTAGGACATATATATATATATAAAACTTTGCTTTTTACCATAGCTATAACTTATATCTTTTAAATTCCTTCTATTTTCAGTTTGTTTATGACAATAAAAGTGAATTTTAAAATTCGCTTAAGAAATATAGATTATTTTTTATTATTCGTGGATCTAGATTTCCTTATTTTACTCTATTTATGTTATTAATTATGCAAGCAGTTGCAGAAAGAACTAAAATCGTCTACTTTAAGAATGAGTTATTTATTTTTCATTTATTTAGCATTCGAATCTATTGATTATTTGTGTTCAATTTAAAGTTAGTTTAACCAGCATGGATCACGATGACATTAGCGATTGTTATGCCATCATTATCAACTGTTGTCATTCAAGATGACGTTAGTCCAAAGCGTCCGTCACGTCTTTATGATAAATATTGACGAGAGATGGCGCTAAGTATTAAAACTAAAGCTTACGCTTAAGTACTCAACGCTTAATGCAGGTAAGCCATATTTACAGCTTAAGCTTAATGTAACCAAACCATAATAAACAGTGCAGATATCCTACACTGTAAACACATAGAGCTGTTAGAAATATAAAGTAAAATTTTGATAAAAATTAAATACAGTCATATAGCATTAAACGATCCTTCACGATTAATTTATGCAGCGTCGAGATAACTATTAATGGTAGAACATGTACCAGTTTCATGGAAATATACCAAGTAGTTCAAAAATTAATAATGGGATATGAGCCTTATCTTATAAGCCTTCATTTCCTTCTGAAATAGACTAAAATCAATGTATATTTTACCATTGTTTATTAAAATAATTGAAATATTTTTGACGCAAATATAATTACTACTAGAGATTCTTTCCGACACTGCGGTTCTAACAGTCAAAATGTTCCATCTAGTACATAACGTTTCTTGATTACCGAAATTTGAAAAGTATCTGAAAATTAAGATTAATAATGCTTATTACCAAAATAATTGAAGAAATTTGATTGTTTTTGAAATTATATTTATATGAATCGTATCACAGCAAAGAGCCATCCCTCAGACCATGTTATATAGAAACGATAACGATAAGTCTTTTTAGATGTAATAATTTATATACAGTAGATCTTATATTCATTATTCTATTCAAAAATATGATTACCGTTTACTAAATTCATACTATACAATACAGACATTATTCCATCATATGGTATACTGTATTAATTAATTAATGACAATATGTACTTCAGAATGTACAATAAGAATACAAAATGACTATAGTGGAACATATGGATTTTTATTACTTTATATTTTGAAGCACTTATTAACGAATAATGTATAGATTAATTTTAAACATTTATTCTTTATTAAAAATTAAATTTTCCATTTTTCATAAAAATTAAAAAAAGGATTATAATATATATATACATATATAACTATATTAACTAATATTTATACTATATTACTTAATGTAGGCCTATATAGAATTATATAAATTTTATTTTTCTTCATGTATATAAAGTTTAGAATATATATATATATTCAAAATTTTTTTACATGAAGAAAAATCAGTAATGGATTAAGGAGGTGAAGATACAATTGGGTAAACTGTTTTATATTTTCTATCTATATTATCTACAGAACATAAATATAAAAAATCTGAACAGAACATAGAATTTTACTTCGTGCACAGTTTTAAATTGAGTAAAGAGCAAACAGTATTTCAAAAATTAACAATTAAGAGATGAACTTTATAAAAATTTCCTTCAACACAACATTAATAATTCCCTAGAATAATGAGAAATTTTTCACTAAACATTTATGATGTATATCGTCTATCTATTTATATATGTATATATTGAAAAATTAGTAAATTTTTGCAAATAAAAAGATAGGGCTTCCTTCTGACTGCATCGATATGATTAAAAATTATTTAAATTACAGACTGCTTAAAAAAATTAAACGTATAATTTCCATATTATCTGATAAGAAGAAATTAAACGATATTTCTTTTAACATTATTTATTTATGCTATTCCGCGGTTAGTCAATTATAAATTTGCATATTAATAAGCTGTTTAATTTTTATCCTTGCCACAGTGATGGTTGCTTAAATGATCCAGGTGAGCGGATGAATCTCAAATATTTTTAAACAAGAGCTCTTTACTGAATTTACCAATATGTAATGAATTGGAAAAAATTCATAAAAGTGTCCAATAATCATTGTATCAATAATTTACACCGGGAATAAATGATACAATAATTATAGTATAAAAATAATGATAAACAATTATTTATTAAAATAATTATGCCCGTGTCATTTTGCAAATCATGCATACTAGTACTATAAAATTACAGATAAATTGCAAGATATTTATTTCAATGCAAATGATATCTGAAAAAATTTTTTTCATTCTAAGATAATATTCTAAATTATTTTATGCTCATAAGAATTTTAAACTGACATTAAGATACATAAACCATGAGAATAATATGATACAGTCGAATTTTCATGGTAAGATTTACTTCTTTCTGCCTCGCGTTTTCGCGGCGCCACGCGCGCAGTGCTTCTTCTTCTGATAATATGGAGGCTATACTACGTGCGCACATTCTACTGATTCTACTTCATCGAGCACGAAGAAAACAATGGGCATTATTCTATGAATAATAAGGCGCGCTATAATACGACTTATTATTCATAGACGCGTCGCACTAGGATCAGATACGACAATGCGAGGCAGTCTAAATAGAATCCTACCGAATTTCATATATAAATTATTATTATTATTATAAATAAATTATGTATTTAAAATTATTTTCAATATATATTATCATAGCATTAGGAATATGAGAAATGAAAATAAAATAGCCGTACTGAACTATTTCTTTCAAGTTTGAACTATTCCAGTTTGAATTAGATATTAAAGAAAATTTCATGAACACAGTTTACTCGGTATTTAATTATTGTCATAGCATTAGAAATATGAGAAATGAAAATAAAATAGCAGTACTGAACTATTTCTTTCAAGTTTGAACTACTCCAGTTTGAATTAGATATTAAAGAAAATTTCATGAACACAGTTTACTCGGTATTTAATTTCAAATTATTATCATTTAATCAATTTTGCTAAAATCTTAATTGATAAACAAAGTTCATTAATATCAGAGCTGATCATTTTCATGTCATCCGCATAACCAATAATCTTAGTATCAGTTATAGCAAAAATAGGATTAAATCTAACCAGTGATGTAGTGCTTTAAAAAAGAAGTACGGGAACGCTACACTCTTAACAAAAAATTGGTACCGAATAGATAGAAGAAATGGGTACAATTGTCGCCTTACCGAAGCACGGCGAAAGTGGTACACATCGAAAGGGGGCCGAAACATGAAAAAAATCCCTAGTGAGCCAAGGGTCAAAGGTCAAACGTTTACGAGATACAGAGGCATCTAGGTGGTATAGGTAGTGGAGCACGGGAACGCGACGCGTCGCGTGGCAGATCGCAGCGATGCCACGCACAACGCCAAACCACATGCGCCATTTGCAATAAACGGAACTTTTCGGGTCTATATGTCGTAAACATTTGATCTTTGACCGTTGGTTCATTAGGGATTTTTTGCGTGTTTCAGCCCCCCTTTCGATGTGGCTTCAGTAAGCGACAAATTGTACCAAAATGCCAGAGCCAAAACGGTACCGATTAGAAATTAATTCCGAAAAATTTACCTCAGAATTGGTAAACGAAACAAGTATCGCTGCCATGTTGAACGAGAAGTAAAATGTCACGTGACCATCATCGTAATGACGAAAACTGCTATGGTTTAATTCCTTGTTTTAAAAGCCAAAAATACACCGGGAATTATTCTTACGATTATGCGGATTATGATTTTATGCTGAAATCCATAACTTACTTCCGTAATTTATATATTATATATATATATATTAATATATAATATATATTTGCATCAAGATATATAATTACAGCATCTTGAAAGTGTTCTTGCTAAAGAGAATATATAATATATATTTGCATCAAGATATATAATTACAGCATCTTGAAAGTGTTCTTGCTAAAGAGTTCGAATCAAGGTATGAACATAGTTCTTGCGCGAAACCGTCAAGATGTATTATAATAGACTCTCGTATAACGCGCTCTCCTATAACACGAATCATATAACGAAATCGCTCTTCTATAACACGAATTCGTGTAATTATATGTCTTGAAAGTGTCGCGCAAGACACTGTCCCTTTCAATATGGGATCGCGCACAGATATAGATACTTCGTTGTGATAAGTACTTTTTTATATAGCTACTTATCAGTTCCGTTTTTTCGATTGATTTATATTCCGATTTAATACTAGTAATATGATTAAAAAATATTATGCAAAAATCTCGGATTGCGTGAAAAGCTGAATCTTGCCCAAAAATCTCAAATAAACGAGATGTAACCGATAAAATACAACTTTTTGCACACCGTATGTAAAGATTTCCGATTTTTCTGATTTTCTGAGCATTTTCACAATGAAAGATATAATTCCTTAATTAATTTTCAAAATGGCGTATATATAATCAAAATGAGCAATTAGTTTTATATAAACTTTTGCTGCAAGTATTTAATAGATTGATGATGATTAGTATAGGTTTTTGAAAAATTTCATTATTTAATTAGAACAAAAATATTTCAACTGGAATAATCATATTTATTTATTTATTGGTTTTATATATTTTTTGGTATCTACATATTGAATTAAATTATAGAATTAATATTTTTTTAATATAAAAATAATAAGAACATATTTATAAAACGAAACAGCATGTTGACAATGAAAGATATAAATTAATTTTACATATAACAAGTTGTAAATATATATATTCATAATAATATTAATAGCATACAGCTAATTATTATATGATTAAAGCTTTCTTGGCTAATTTTTTTCCTATTTAGTTATAAAATATACAAAATATTTATCCAGGTTTTAAATAACTTCAGGAACATAATAGGCCACAGTATATCATCATCTCATACAGCTCATCCAATACAGGCAAAGTGAGATTCTGGAAGTTAAATAAAAAATGAAAACTTTAATTCTGAAACATAATACTAATAATTTTTATTATTATTGGATAAAAACATAAAACTTGAAGATCCAATTTGCAAATTTAACTTGTGATCTTCGTTATTTTAGTTCCATGTAATATGTTTTACAGAATGATACTTCAAAACAGAAGAGTTTAGAATATAATATTG
>AYEL01061825.1:0-45389 GCA_000484575.1 Olivierus martensii
TCACAGTAGCCAATGAGAGTAGTTCACATCAACCAATGACAGTAGCTTCACTGCATTGCTAGCTTCAGATTTAGAAAGGGAAAACAAAAGCACCAGGCTATCTAGTAGTAAATAGAAATCTGTGATATCGACATTCTGTTAGCAACAAATCGAAACGTGACGTTGCCGCCCACTGACAATAGTCAGACCAACGATGAGTCAGGGTAAAAACCACTATCTGTTCTTCCATTATACTGTATAATTTACAAATGACACACAGCAAATTTCAACTCTATATCCAAGATGAACTACACTACAAAATTACCTATATATAATGCAATGGCATTGCCATATATCACGTTAGAAGTTATTGTGGCTTTTCTTGCAATTTTTGGAAACTTGCTAGTTTTGATAGCATTTCTTGTAGAGAAAAAATTACGCAAAATGACTAACTTTTACATAATAAGTTTATCAGTCGCCGATTTATTAATTGGCTTAATCGGCATTCCATCAGCTATTTTGGTAAAAGTAGGATTGCCAGTAAATGCTTTTACATCCTGCTTGGTAATGCTTTCAACATTAATAGTGTTGTGCACAGTTTCTATTTTTAATTTACTTGCTGTTTCTCTGGACAGATACTGGGCCATTCTTTATCCTTTTAAATACCAAACTAAAATGTCTCGTCGAGCCGTTACTGTCATCATCTTCCTTTGTTGGATGCTTGGATCTATTATTGGTTTCCTACCTCTTTTAGGATGGAATGAAGGCCCTACTGAAAGTGGAAAATGTTTATTTATACCAATTATCGATTATAACTTTTTGGTTTTTATGTATTTTGGAACGACTATTTATCCTGGTGTTTTGATGGCTTACTTTTATTCCAGAATATATTGTGTCGTTATAGAGCAGGTAAGAAAAAAATTAATTTTTATGAATTCGTATCCACTAGAATTTAATTACTTAATTAAATATGAATTATAAATAGATTTTCAAAGTAAACTATAATTTTTAGTCCAGTTCGTCTAGTTGCTCAACTCGATAACTCTTCGATATTTTAAGATTCTTATTATTTAGGCCTGTGATGGGCTCTAAAAATGGCCGCCGCCAGATAAAGTATATCCCTAGTGCGATATGGCTGCTTAATTACACTAACCTAACCTAACCTCATTATTTAGAATTAACCGGATTCTAAAAGAATAAAAGTTTAAATATGAACTGCTTAAAATGTAATGAGATCAGCCCAGTAATCGAAAAATGAGCATCGGTGAACTGGATCAGGAACCCTCTGAAAATCAGAATTTTGGAATAGATTCTGAGACATTCAACTAGAAAGTAGGTAGCCTAATCACATAGCTAGCAAACTAATGATAATTGCAACGACGTAAAACTTTAAAAGTATTATACACAACTTCTAAAAAATCCTTAATTTTGTTTGAAAATGCAAACATCCATTTAATACTGAATATGATAAAAACATTTTAAGGATAAGAATCGATAATAATCATACACGGAATCGCTAAATTTATAATGTTCAATTTATTCCAGTCTTATTTTTTATTTGAAAAGTATAAAATATATTAGGTTAGTTTTGATTAAGCCACCATATCCTCTTGGGATATTCTGTATCTGGCGGCTGCCACTTATAGAGTCCATCACAGGCTAGCTCCAAGATGGGGTCAATCGGATTGTTGAAGGATGGAGTTCAACGGACCGGGCCCCTCCTGAAAAACTGGAGGTAGGGACCAGAGCTTGAACCCGTATCCTACAGGATGGAAAGCCACATCTTTACCACGCCGACATCCGGCCGACATAAAATATATTTATTATTATTTATAGATACAAAGGCAAAATGACGGAAGCATCATAAAAATTGTATCATTTGAAAGATCAAGATTAGTAGGGAAAACTTCCCAAACTATCATTGATCAAATCTTTATCAATTCTGAGTTACATATCTACAAAGCTCTGTGACATCACGTCTGACAACGGCGAATAACAGTAAAAGCGATCATTCATTATTATGGAAAATTAGAACGTCCCGTATAAAGAAAAAATTAATCAAGTTCGATGAATGGCTCATACGACTCTTTCTCTGATTTGATATTGTATCTTTTTATGATCGATATCGGTTCAATATCATTGATGTAGTCATATATTTTGGGGCAATATCTCGCATATATTATCCGATCTAAATGAAATTTATATATTGTACATTATTGGAATCTTCTAAAGAACCAAGGCCAGATGGCCGCATGATAAAGCTTTGGCTTACCACCCTGGAGGATCCAGGTTCAATTCCAGTTTTTCATGAAGGGTCAGGGGCCCAGCCCGTTGTACCCCATCCTTCAACTATTCGATTGACCCCATCATGGGTGCTGGCCAGCCTGTAATGGGCTCTAATAAGTGGCTGCAGCCAGATACAGATTATCCCATGAGGATATCGCGGCTTAATATAACTAACCTAACCTAAGAACCAAGCCTATTTGGTTCTTTAGAATCAGTTATATATGATTGGTTTTCAGTAGGCTTGATTCTCTACAAAAGTGCGCCCAGTCATATATGATTAAACATCTGCTGCCAAAACAATATCTCATATAAATGCTGTATTTTCAGATTGGAATGAAATTCGTGTATATTATTAGGACCTAAAGCAGCAGATCTTAACCTGAAGTACGCGTGCCAAAAGACATGCGAAAAAATTGAGTAATGACGGAAAGAGTCAACAGCGTAAGGAAAGAGATAAAAATTCTTAAGTACGTTTTGCTAAATTAAGGATACAGTTTATGGAAATGGGCTGGCAAGGGGATGCGCAAGTGAATAGAGATTGGGAACCGCTGTGCATGCTGAAAATGATCAAAAATAGATTTTGCCAAATATAATCCTTAAGATTTTGACGACGTAAGTAAAACTTAAATTGAATACGATCTGCTCCCCAAAACTGGATTTTTAATAGTAGAATAAATAAAAAATATCTTATTTGGGCCTTCCTTCAATCTAACAGTTCTATAGATTGTTAAAGATAAAATTCATTACTATTAGACAAAGAGTTGCCTCATTGACACGTGGTTATCTAAAATTTCATTTGGCAGTTCCATTCACGCACGAAAATGAAAACTCGATCAGCCATAGATTAACAAACATAAAATTATAATCAAATTGATAAGTGACGTCATCAAACTTTCCAGTCCTATATCTCAGAAACGGTATGATTTGACCCTTGATCCCCTGGTGAAATTTTCTTTGTTAACCATGATTCTTATGAAAGATATCATTATGATTCTCTATTATCTTGTGGCTTTATTGAGTAAAAGGTTTAAGATTCGTTTAATAGGAAAATAAAATTAAAAATTCACGAATGATAGCATGTAATTAATATTTATCTCACGAATAATAGCGTTTTAGTGTCATGCAAGTACAAACATCGCATTGCAAAATCACAGAATTTATTCAGTTGGAACTAGTACCAATAAAGAAAATATTGTATGGCATCCATGATTCAAATAGGGAAATTTTTCATATCAAAGAAATAATTATGCTTTATTAAAATATTATTCGAGACATATTTCAGTCTGGTGATCATTTTAAATTAGTTTAATTAACGAATGTAAGTTTAATTGATGGATTTATTGCTTCATTAAAAAGTTTCTAATTTTTGAAAACTTTCAAATCATCATGAATATCAATTTTGACTCAGTTGTAATTTCCAAGGAAATATGTATTGTGACTTATTCATATTAAATGATAAAGCATTTTCTATAAAATAAGATATCAAAAATAAAATTTATTGTTGAGATTTCGACAGAAATTAGTTTCATCATGTATGTTTAATTAATATAAAAATAAAAATAAACTAATTGTATTAAAAATATTCCTAATTTCAGTTGCAAATAGTTAATACGTTTAAATATTTGTTTTTGCTATCGTTACGCTGAAAATCGTATACAATACAGATTAAACATTAAGGAATGATCTCTTGAATTCCACTTTAAATGAATTTTAATTAAAAATAACCAATCAGATACTAGATTAATTACAGTATTTTCTGTTTTGAAACATAATATGTAAAGCAATACATTGTTTATCCCAATTATCCAAACAACGAACAATAGGGTCGGCCGGATAGCTGCGTTATAAAGCTTTAGCTTACCTCCCTGGAGGACCGGGTTCAAATCCGGGTCCACACCTCCAGTTTTTCAGGAGGGATCGATTGAACCTCATCCCAATGAGGTTCAATGGATCCCTCCTGAAGCCCGGCCCGTTGAACCTCATCCTTCAACCATCCAGTTGACCCCATTATGGGTGTTAGCCGGCCTGTGATGGCTCTATAAGTGGCCACCGCCAGATACAAAATATCCAATGAAATTATGGCAGCTTAAACTAACCTAACAAGCAACAGAATCATTGCCCAGATTAATACGGATGTTTTTGGCCGATTTGTAATCCAAAGATGGCTAAGGGCTTTTACTATTAATTAATATTTTCACTATTTGCTATTTTTTATTATGAAAAAATTTTCAATTATGTATATGGGTGTTGACTTTGCATATTTCGTATGATAACTCATCAAAGTTTCGTTTTAGTTCCTTTTCTAATAAAATATTAATATATCTAATATCTGAAAATATCCTTTATCCTATTATTTCGGATAAAGTATGTGAGTCATTCCATGTCAAGTGACATAATTCTGTAGAACTTCAAGACTCAAAACTAGAAAACATTATTTTTGTAGTTCAAAATCTGCTCTTTCCATTAATGGCATAAAAATCAAAAATGTCAAAACACCCAATATATTTGCTCTCAAACATTAGTCAAATTTTACCAATGACCTTATGATCTTCGACAAAATTTTTGGATTTAACATTTGAAAAACTGAATAACCTTACAAAGATTCAGAAATCTAAATGTTATGGTTATGCAGCAAGTGATCAAGAAGCAGAGACTCCTAGATCACTTGTCATGGAAAAACCCATTTTCTATTGCAAATTTGTTATCATTTGAAAAAAAATGACTTGTAACTAACAATGACTAATAAGTTTTAGATTTGGTTGTCATTTAATTTATATTTTACTACAAAGGATTAATGTATATTTTTATCTATATGTAGTCTGCCATTTTTTTTTTTGCTAACAGATGACGCCACTTTCCATTCAGGGAGGATACTAAGTGACGGGGCGAAACAAGCCCTTCCATACGCTGCCCACCCTGCGGAGGGGTCAGCCCGGATTGTGGAGGATGGGGATCGACGGGCCGGGCCCGGATCCCATGATAAATATTTTCAAGGGGTGGGACCCGAGACTCGAACCCGGGTCCTCCAGAGTGAAAAGCCGAAGCGTTTCCACGCGGACAATCCGGCCGACTGTAGTCTGCCATTTGCATCGTTCCTACTTAGCCTATATAGTTTTGATATAAGCCATTAAACAAAAGAAAATAACATATATAATGGTAAAATGATTCGTTTTGAATATTATTATTTGATGTAACAATTTGAATTTCGTACTTCAAACTATTACCATAATTTTTTTACTGTCAAGCATTTTTAAATATCATATTGTTATGTGTTTCGAAAATTAATGCATTTTCAAATAAATAAACAAAGTAGGTTTATTTACGAAAAGCGCATAAAATAATTGTCATAAAATATAATTTTATGATCAAATACGTTTTAAATTTAATATTTTACTTATAGAATGATATAAGAATTTTATAATGAGCAAGTTATATTTTATTTTGCTGTAAATAAGCTTTTAATTTTCAAAAAATACTCTGTATGATTTGCAGTCTAGAATAGTTTTGAGCATAAAAAACATTGAATATTTTATATGAGAAAATCATTCGATGGTAACACGTTCTGCAAAAGCATCAAGAATCCGGGTGCGTTCCAAACCTCAACAGACTAATCAGTGATGAGTAAAAAATCTCAGCAAACCGTTCCAAAACTCAACAAGCCAATCAGTGTTGAGCTCATCAAACGGTCATCACAGTAATCGGAGAGAAAAGATGGTGAGAATGTTGATACCGGTTTACATCGTATATCTAACGTCGCGGAAAAAGTAGTTCCTACTAGATGAAAAGATTTTAAAAGTTAGTGTGTTATAAATCTAAAAATTATCATCGTTATTGTTTACTGGCAAATAAATTTTAGTGCTTTCTAATAACGTTAATGAAGTTATAACATTCATTATTGTCTTCTTCATCACCATGTTAGCCGCCGTCTTATCTCCACACTCAGCAAGTCGTTTCAGAAACATACTGATGTTGAGTAATTTCTGACATCAAAAGAGACTAATCACTGATGTACATCTAAAATGACGTCATAACAATCCATCGGTGGATGCTAAAGCAACTGTTTTTAAATTCAACACATGCACATCAAGATGGATGTTTGGATGTTTTTATCTTCTGCTTCTGGTCAATTTTTAATACCGACATAGGAAATTATATTTTCAAATGCAAAAAATATCTGTTGTATAACTATCAACAGACAGAGCAAAAACTGATTCTCCAATCTTTAGATTTATTTTTCGCATGGAAACAGCCATCTTAAAAAATGACGTCAAAATCTGTATCCACCAGCGTCAACCAAACAACTACAATGGTTCATATGGTGAGTTAGTGTTGAATACACCTGTGACGTCAATGGTGAATTTACAAACAGTTTAACAAACATGGTTTACATCACTGGTGGAGTGTGTTGAATTTAAAAACACGCCCGTTGAGGTTTGAAACGCACCCGTCATCTACGGTCATACTCCGTATAATATAATTGCATAAAGTATGATATATTTTTTATTGTATAATTTATAATCAATATAACAAGATCGTATAAAAATTTATATGCATAAAATAGATATTTTTGATAAATATTCTTATCTTAAAAATCCTCCAATTTGGCATCATGTTTTTTTCCTCTCGCCCAATAGATGGCGACTTATCATCGATAATCTCCAATTGTTATAACAGTCGTTTGTATAACATCTGTTCAACATTATTCGCGAGGCGACCATTAAATTTAGCTCTAATTTTGTTTGGTAAAAATTAATTTTATCATGAAGCGATCGAGCGCGTTGCGCCACCGACTCCGAGATTCTTGATTGACTGATGAGAGTTTCCGCCAGCGCCAAATCGCCTACATAGCAAGCTTTTTAAATAAATATATACTGTACATGCATCCCCGCACTACGATGCAGAGATCGACTAATTCTTATCTATGGCTTTTCGTGTTAGTCGATCTCTACATAATGGTCTGGAGGACACATGCACATATTCATTTAAATAGCCTGCTATACAGATGACGCCGCGGTCGATCGCTTCGGGATGAAGTAAATTTTTATCATTTTGTCTTTTTCTATTGTATTTTTTACTTATGCATGTATAAATTTTAGATTTTATTAGTAAGAATCTAGTTTGTCTCTCTGATTTATGCGCGTCGCGTTGCTAATCTAAAGTGAACATAATTAATATTTTAACTGAATGATGAAATTAATGATGACAATCAGCTCATTAACAACGACAATTAGCGGCGAATCTTTAATTTTCTAATGTATAAAGTATTTTTAAATGAATCTTTAACACAGTTGAATATTCTATTCGCACTGTTAATCATCAATCGGTGGAGGGCGAATCTTTATTTGATGTTTTGGTGTTAGGCGTGGCAGCGTTGCACTTTGCAATGCGACGCGCCTAACTCCGACAGTTACGATTCGGTTCTTGCCCGAGGTTAATTACGAAAAGAGTGAGACAAAAGTTTTCAATTAAAACAGTATTTATTTACAACCAAGAACATATTTGATATAAGCTCAAGTTTCAGGTTCATGTTAGCGACGCGACGCGACGCGCCTATAAACAGCGAGATAGATTCATGCGCTTTTATTTTAAATTTTCATTTAGTTTTAGTTATTTTCTAATTTTTTAGGCTAAAAAAGTTAATTTCAAATTTAATGTTTATGGAATTTATTTTTTAGATGAGAAAATCATCCAACTGCAACATTTTATCCGGAAGCTTCAAGAATCCGGCTGTTAATCAACAAATTAATATAAATTCCATGAAAAATTTCAAGCCTTCGTTGTTTAATCTAAATCGCAAAGAAGTTACCAAGACCAAAGATCTATCCGTCATCGTCTTATTATTCATGTTATGTTGGATGCCATTGAATACAGCAAACTGCATCTTGGCATTTTGTAAAACGTGCAAAATACCTCTTCAACTAATGGAATTTTTTATAGTATTGTCACATGCCAATTCGGCCATAAATCCGTTTCTTTATGCCTATCAAATGAAAGATTTTAGGAGGACAATTCATTGCCTGATCAGATGTAGAAAATTAGAAGAAAATAAAAGGCTTCCTTCCACCATAACCACTACCGAAATCATTACTATTCGCTAAGATTTTTACTTTCAATGCATTTCGATGTAATGCTCTTTCTCTCAAGTTTGTAGCAATACTTATATGAGCATAAGTAATTGTAGAAAAAAAAGAAGCATCATTAGTTTCCCATCACATAATTTATATTATTGACTAATTAATAATTATTAAATTTGTGATTTTGCTTATGTCGTACAGACATACTCCGGAGTTATGCCACTTAGGATGCCATAAGTCAATTAAGCACTGCCTTTTTTCATTTATCAGTGCATGTAATGCACTGCAATTACCACACATATGCAGAAGTAACATAAATGAAGTATTTGTAACTAAAAAAATACTATAATTCTTATTTTAAAAAAAGTAAGCATTCTATTTTTTTTTCAAAAATATACTGCTGAAAAGCCATAACTTCAAAATAAACATTGAGAGTTTGGAGAATGATGGCAGTTCAAAATGTACGTAAGTTCGAAGCGTCAGAACTCGGGGTATGACTGTACTACCAGGTTTTCATTTGTAGTTCAACAGCATGATTTTTGTTGAAATAAAATGTCAAATAATTAAAAAGAATATGCAAAATGTCTTAAAATTATTCATGTTAAATAAAAAAAAACAATGTTTAAAAGATGATAAAATTATATACAGGGTGATTCAGAAGATATGGGAAAAATTGAAGGAACATGCAGAGGAAGCAATTCTAAGCAAACGTTCTTAGAGTCATTTTTTTGATTTGGGGCTTCGTTAAAAATATACAGCACCTGAAAATTTTGTGACGTCATTTTCTCAAGATGTTAATACGTATGTAAAATGCCGAAAGTAAGCCAAGCCGCAACCATTTTTAGACCGGTTCTATTACTGAAAGTCTCAAGAGACTGAGATCGATGAAATACTCTTAGAGTGGCAAAATTTATTATGCAAAGATTACATCAGCACGGATACAATCGTACGGCTTATACAAAATTTTACAAAAGTTGTTCGAACTGTCCACCACCACATTCAATGACAACATAGCATTATCGAACGAAACTCTGGGGCACGCTCTCAAAATCCACTGACATTCCATGTACCACGTCGGATGTTACGCATCACACCATGTCAGATACGTTACAAAACTTTCAGGTGTTATACCTTTCCCTCTCGAGGGCGCCCGCCTTGACGTGGAGAGAGGGCTTACCGGCTGTCACTATGCCTGTGGTGATTAAATTAATTTTTTACGTAAAAAAAATAAAAACTAAATAAAACCTATACATAGTTGAAAAAACAGAAAAACAAGCAATATATTCAAAATAATTCCTAATGAAAGCTAATTAAATAAAAAATATCCAAACCAATTCATAATCAAAAATTATATTAAACTAACAAGAAATTTGGGTTTAATAATTAGAAATTATATTGGAAATTAATGTCGTCAGCAACGATGACGTAGTGTTCATCATTTGATATCTTAACACACATTTCTATTGGTGAGAATTATAGTTATGCTTGTAATTGGAATAAAATGTCGTTCAAGTCTCTTTTTTCTTCCATTTTTGTTTTATACCATTCTGCTAAAATAAAACCACTTATTATTTATTAAAAAAATAATTGATGATAGAATCATATCAAACATTTGAATAGTAGGGTCACAGTCAAAATATTTGCACAATTATGCTACATAAAAAATTCAAAAATGATATGATTTAGACTATGAGATAAACCTGATACTGTGAAATACATATATAAATTGTTTGAATTATTATTAAAATAATATTGTATTCAATTAAAATTAAGTTAATACTGTATATAGTTACTACATATATAATTACAAATACGGTATTGGAAATAATAAGAGTCTACTAAAAATAAAATAGTTATTTTAAGACTGAAATATAGTACAGAATTATAGTGTATTGGCAATTATAATTTAGATTACATATAGCTTAATGTCTATTATTATATAAAATTTATTGCTTAATTTAATCATTTCTTGGAGTAAAATTATAAAAATATGAAAATTTATACAATAAATTACAAACTTATTTGTATTAAAAAGTTAATAATTTATTATCATCGTTTGTTTTAAATACATCTAAGCGATGTAATTACTAATAATTAATTAAATGGAAATCTAATTATTCTAATTTAAAAAAAAAAATAAAAATGCTTATGTCACTAATAGAAAGCAAAAATTTCTTAAGCTTTTTTAAAAAGAAATCATCTTATAGTTTACCAATAAAATTAGTGATTAAATCTTGATTAAATTACAATATCTTAAATATATATTGAGTAAAATTTTATTACTTAGATTGATTTAAAACATTCAAATATTATTATATTTAAAAATGCATTTTTTTAACTTCGGTTGAATAGTTAAAAAATATTACTGATACTGATGATCTGTTAAATTATTTTAATTAACTTACTTAAAATTCATGATATTTCCAACAATATCCAACTTCTATCTAATTTATAGCATGGCTGATCAATGATTAATTTATATCTTCCCGCGATTTTCTTCCATTCACCAACCAGAATCGTTACTTTCAATTACGCATTTTGCGCATTTAGTACAGAAAATTGTGTAAGCGTTTTGACCTCAGAAGTATTAGTTCAACAGGTGATTATATGGTCCGAATGTATTTTGTGTCGAAAACGAGGTGGGAGTGTAAAACAGTTAACACAAAAATTCCATATAAACAATATTGAACCAAAAAAATACACACTTTTTACACACCATGTGTATCAATTTCCAATTTTCCGGACTTTCAGGGACTTCGTTTTAATTTAAGAAATACATGTTTTGAAAAGTATAGAATCCATTTCTATGGTCCAAAAAGTTTGAACCAAAATCTAGTCCCCATTTTGTAGTCAGTCCTCACTAAAAAGGTATTTATTCATACTTTGGTCCCCAAAAGTGGGCTTTGCCAAAACAAACAAACACACATACACACACATACAAACACACAAATTATTATAACTTTTCCTAAATTATCCATTTCATAATTATTTTTGTCAACATATTGCATTAAATCCTTTTAAAAATGACAGATGGTAAATCATTTCTATTTATTTAGTCATTCAAAAAGCAATTATTTTTTCAAATTTAAATTAATATAAACATTTTGAACTAAAGAAGATAGGTTTTAATTACTCTCCCCTAGTTTATGCAATGAAACTAATCCAAATGCCTGAAATCAAGTTGTTGGCTTTGAATGGACACTTGATTGACAGTTGTTTTACTCTGTGGTTTACAACTTAGTTGTTTTGACTGCAATAATAAGCCTAAAATTACTTATATTTTAAATAAAATAAAAAAATTTAAATAATGAACTTGTTATAAAACAAACTGCTTAAATTCATTAAACAATACACTCACACAAGCACTTTTTAGCAGTAGACACAGTAAAAGTTTTATTTCATTTTACGAAATACTTTTCGGCTAACTGCCATTCTCAGCACAACCTACAAAAGTAAACAAATACACTTCAAATCT
Source organism: Olivierus martensii (assembly GCA_000484575.1). Classification (NCBI taxonomy): domain Eukaryota; kingdom Metazoa; phylum Arthropoda; class Arachnida; order Scorpiones; family Buthidae; genus Olivierus; species Olivierus martensii. The sequence goes on from AYEL01061825.1 coordinate 11,815, forward strand.
CACTGACCATTACAGAAGTTTGATTCTAAGAAACGAACAACACGTTAAATTCACATAATAATGTTTAACTCTGTCATTCTACAATAAAAACATATTAAATAATTATCCTAATGAGTAAAATAAACTATTATAAAGCAATAATATTACTATACAGTATTTTTATTTTTTTTTCTGCGGTAGCTGAAAGTACTTCGCAAAATGAAATAAAACTTTTACTGTGTCTACTGCTAAAAAGTGCTTGTGTGAGTGTTTAATGAGTTTAAGCAGTTTGTTTTATAACTCAATGATGAAGTTTCATCATAATAAAATTAAGTAAAGGTTAACAAAATCAATAATTTATCATGAAACAATGATTTATTTAGCTAAGGAAATGAAACATAATCTTTAAAATTAAGCAAATTATAAAAATAATGAAATTACTTGTTCCAAATAAATGTTAAAAAATTTATATTCTTTATTATCGAAAGTTAATAATGACATTAGTTCAATCTGCAGGAAGGTTGTTTCCAAATTGCATTCAAAATGCAACATAGGAACATAATCTTCCTGCAGATTGAAAATACATAATTGACTAGATTAAAGAAATATCAATTAACTATTAATTTTTTATAAATAATTATGATCATTATATTGTTTGTGTTAAAATTATCTGTAACTTTTATATAAATTTTATGATTGCTGCTCCTAAATTTATGAAAACATCACCTATTTAACCACTTGTGTAATTTTGAATTTGATTTGCATTCAAAAAATTTTCTGTTCTATTATTCTAATTTGTAGCTGATAATGAGCTCTAATACCTGAAAGTACTTTGTTATTAATTAAAAGATTATTTTGGTTCATTTTAAACTGTTTTATTGTTTTTATAAGAATAATTAGTATTTGTTATATTAGTTGACTTATTGAAATATGAGATAATTTTATAAAGAAAATAATTTTATAAAGAAAAAATAATTTTATAAAGAAAAAATAATAGTAAAAATGTATAGAACTTTTAATAAAATATGCATGCATCCAAAAAAGAAATAGTGATAATTCAAAACTGTTTTAAATTGTGAAATTCTTATTCTTGCAGAGGAATCTATTGTTTTGAATTGCAGAACTTAATAGATTCCTATACAAGAATGATATATTTTCTTAGTATATCTATAAATAAGCCTTATTCGAAGTGGAAAAAGATAATTTTATTATAGAAGTACTTTCGACTTCAATAAGTCATCATCAGCTATACACCTGGTGTATAGCTGATGTTGACTTATTGAAGTCGAAAGTACTTCTATAACAAAATTATCTTTTTCCACTTCAAATAAGGCTTATTTATATACTAATTATATATAAGTGGAAGTTTATTCATGCAATATATTTTCTGTAATTCAATTATGTAATCTAAATTGATATGTGCAGTTATGTAAAATACAGGTAGGCCTCGATTAGTGCGAGTTCGAATAATGCGATTTCGATTAGTGCGAATTTCTTTATTATGTCAGATGCTAAGTCAGTTAATGATATTTTGTGTATGCAACATATCTCTAGGTTAGGCTTAAAATTCTTATCATTACAAATTTTACAAATTGTAACATTTCTTTCTTCAGAGATATGATAGCATGGCTTCTATTGATTTTATTTATCCAGGTTATATAGATAAACTTCCACTTTTAACATAAGTTATAAATCTAATTCAGCACAAATTCACAGTGGAAAAACATTCGTAATAGAGAAGCGAACAAAAGAACTATTGTATATAGTTCTTTTGTTCTAAAACGTTATATTATTCTTATTGAGCTGAAGATGGCTTAATAAAGCTGAAAGCGCTTCTCTATTACGAATGTTTTTCCACTGTGAATTTGTGCTGAATTAGATTTATAACTTGATTTTATTGATAATTTCATGACTCAGAATGTCTTTGGATGTATTAAAAAATTTCTTGAAAGGCGTGTTCTTGCCTCATAAGAAGATACCAAAAGTAATATTAATTAAATCTAATTGTCAAATTAATCATTTGATATATCTTTTTAACAGAAATTTTAATTATTTGAAAGAATTTAAACTAATGTTAGTACCATCTAGTTTAAATTCTTTCAAATTATTAAAATATCTATTAAAAAAATATATCAAGGGATTAATTTGTCTGTATTATGTTCAATTTGGATATTTCCCTTGAAGTTTAGTCTAAAAAGTTTATGTAATACTAATTAGTATTTCTTATGGTTCTTACAGGCCAAATTGTTAAATTTACTTCCTCTGTATTCTGGGTCTTATAAATTCTCTTTGAGAAATTTTTAATTTTATATTCACTTCTAACAGTTTATAAGCTTACCTAATATGTGATAACACTAGAATTTTTATACTTTGTTAATTGATAAAACATTTATAGTAAGAATGAGTCTATTGCTAGATTTCCTGTAGATTGAAGTGTACAAAAGATTGGCTTTCTTATTTATTTTCATGTCCAAAAATTGGATACTTTTCTTAGTTATTTGTTTGAATTGTATTTTAAAAATTAAACAAAAAATTCAATTTAGTCTATTTGGGAATATTTGGATTAAAGTTAAGCATATAAATTTTAAAACAAATTTATACTGATTTTATAATTTATCAATAAACACACAAAGCAAATGCTGAAGATATGATCTTGAATATATCAAAAAAGAAGAAATCTTTTAAATAGGCTAAATTTGAAAACAAAGGACATTTGCATCAGAGTCAAGATAAAAGGTTTCATATAATTTCATTCTTCAATTTCACTTTTATAATCAGTTTAATAATTCAGCAGGTCATAATGTTACAGACAGACACATTATTATAATAATATATAAAATTGTCTATAGTCTATTATAATAAAATTCAGTATAAATTTATCTGAAACCATCAATTAAGAGAATAAGATCTTTTAAACATCATTAAACATTGGTCTATTATAAAAAACCAAAAATGCATTCATTAGTCTTCAAAATGTTAATATAGCATGTCAATTTTTAAGCCTTATAAATATCTCTTTATTTAAAAAAGAACAGACTATTTTGAAATTTCAAATCCAAGATGATTCAGTTATAAATATAATACTATTACAATTTAAAGTATTTGAAAATTTGAAATTAAAGCTTTGTTTTCTTCTAGGTCAATTCTTTATTTATTTTATTAAATTTTATCAAAGAAGAAACATTAAGTTCAAAAGAAAATTACTTTCCTTTTGAATTTCTCATGGTAAGTATAATTTAATTTAAATTACAATATAATGAAATAATTAAATTTTTCAAATGTCTTCATTTTGAATCTTTTCAAGATAAAAAGTATTTATTACATTCTAATTCTGTCATTTTGAAATTTTGGCTTTGTTTCATTATGATAAACGTTTAAATTCTGGTGTGCTTTTTCAGAATGCAAAATATATCTAAATTAAAATCACAATGAAACTTTTATTTTGTAAAAGCAATAACATTTTTGACTTGTCACAAATAAATCTTCATCAGTTTTAGATACATCAAATAAGAACATTCAATTTAAATTTAAAAATAATTATGTATTTATAATAAATAAAAATCTTTCAATATCATCAATATGTTATAATTTATAACATATTGAGATTTTTATTTATTATATTTTATTATTATATTATTTATTATTGTATTTATATCTGAAAGTAGTTATCATTATCAGATATAAATATTAGGACTTAATTTCAAAACTAACAAGCATTGGTTTCATTTTTATAAAAGCAATGCTTGTTATAAATTATGATGACAATACTTAAAAAAATAAATTAATCCATAATTCTATTTAGTAATTCCAAATTTGTTTGCAAAAATATTTGACAAATTAAAAATAATTTAATTATTAATATTTATATTTTGAATTAATGCATCTTAAATTTAAATTGAATACTACAATTTAAATTTTGCAAATTATAAATATATAAAAACTCATGATTTTAATTAATTTCAATTTTTGCAAATGAATACACAATATTTTTAATTTGTTTGCATTAAAAAATTTTCAGAAGTAAAATTTCTGTTATATTTTTGAAAATAAAAATATTATGAAATATGATCATAATTATTCTTCTCTTTATAGGAAATTGTTAAAAAAATTTTATCGGAAGGAAAAGATAACCAATTAATGATTAATGAATTCGCAAAGGCTATTAAGTGCAGTGATTTAAAGTGCAATATTTTAAAATCAATATCTTTAATATTGAAGAATAAAAGAAAGCAGGTAATCAAATATTTCTGAAAGATTTTAGTTATTTATTTATAGTGTTCATTTATCATTCTTATATAATTTCTACATGTTTACCTGCAGGAATCAAATGACTAGTTTTCAGTTGTCTAATATGATTTCTGTAAAAATTTATGTTAAAATAAAGAATTAAGCATAAAATAAAAAATGTTGGCTAGAAATGAATGTGAAATCAAATTAATCTTGAATGTGGTATATTAGAATTCATCTGGATTTTATATTGCTGTTTCTTTTATCTTCTTCATTGGATATTTGTAAGTAAAATGTCCTAAAACTAATTTATATTGAACAAAACAACAACAATTATACAGATATAATCAATTAGGATGAAAAAATAATGGACTGAAATAGTTAATTTTAGATTTCTCAACATCAGATAATAATATTTGTATATGAACCAAATAAATCAGCTAAATATAATAAAACATATTGGGAAAACACAAGTTAAAAAACTTGCAATAAGAAAATTTACTAAAAATTTATTTGATATACTCTTGCTTCTGAATCAAAACCATCAAACTTAAATAATTTTTCAATGTTCAGTTACATTAAAAAATCATTGTAGTTTGATAGTTTTTTTAATCAGAAGAAAAAACAATCAAACTACAATGAATATTAAAAAACTTTCTACTATTAAAATTTGATAAAACAGAATTTTCATAGATGATTATAAAAGGAAATAAAATTAACGATTGTATATAAACACTCTTAGCTGATTCTTCACTTGATTTATGGTATAGAAATTTCAGAAAGCAAAGGATACATTTTTTTTAGAATATTTTTTGATTCATAAAAATAATCACATTGTAACAGTTCTTTTAGCAGAAATGGCTTTCTTAATATTACATATACAAGTAGATTTAAGATCACTCATACTTAACAACAATCACAGAATTTACTGATTACAACTTTTGATGTAATCACTAAATTCTGTGATTGGTCAATGCCATTCATATATGTATGAATCTATGCACAATAGTCTGATGTATAAAAATTATCATTTTCATTTTTAATTCCTATAGTTTTATGTTTGTTAAGTTTATTAATGATAATATATTGAGTCCTAATAAAGATTGGTAGTAAGAAATCTATAAAGACTGTAGCTGGATAAGCATTGCAAAGTGGCCTTTACATCGATTTGGCTGATTTTTTTTTAGAGGTTGCTTTTAATTGGGGAATTCATTTGAAGATAATAAAATTATTTTATTGAAGAACGAATAAGTGGAAAGGTGGAAGATGATAAAGAAAAAAAAACCAAGTGCTTTTTCATTATTAAAATCAATAATTTATTTCTTTAAAATGTTTACATTTTAAAGGAATATTAATGGCAAGCAGTCTCACTTCTACCATGCATTATTCATTTCTGAGATTTTTGCATAGCTCTAATGGCTATAATTATAAACAGACTGATATAATGGTGAAAAGTGTCGATAGTCACAAGTTAAAATAGTTAACTGTATCCCATTTGGTGATTAATATATTCTTCAAGTCCATAGCAAACAACAAAAACTCAAATTTTTATACCAATTCCCGAATGGAAGCATATAAACATCAAGGTTTTTCTTAATCTTTATGGTATTGGTTCAGTTTATCCCGGATTATCCGGATTCTAGTGTGATCAGTTAGGTGATTCTTTATGGTTACAGAATTTCATCATTTTTATGCTTTCTCAGAAACAAATAGATAAATATATATATTATTCTGGTATGGAATTTCTTTCTTCTTTCATATTCAAACTTTTTCAATTATACGTCGAAAAATATATGTATATTTTTAAAAAATCAATATTTTAAAAAAATATCAAATAGCCGGATTGAATCGTCACCAAATTTCAACAGCTTTAAGACTGAATGACATGAAAAGGACGTAAAGATTCCAGTTCGGCAGACGTGTCTATAAAAAGGTACAACAGACGAAGCTCTTTGAAATCAGCCTCTAGAGGAATATAGCAAATCTCTACCATTGTATAAGTGGCAGATCGGACGTGGTGAAGTTGTGGTGAACGGTAGAAGAGAGAATACGGCTAATAGCAAGCTATTGTATCCCCTGCTTTTCACTAGAAACGTCTGTTCTTCTTAAGAAGATTAGGATACTACAACTGGACGAGCCAGCCATATAAATCTAAAGAACCGTTATGCATTTTAAAAATAAAATTGATTTAAATGCGATTTATTATTCTTTAAAAATATCTTTATTGTTAAGCTAATTAAGTTCCTATAACTTAGCATTTTCATAAAGATCAATATTCATCTTTCATTGATATATATATATAGGGTTGTATGTTATAAATATTCGAAAATTTGACCTTCTGGAAGGTTTTTCTTCGAGGATTGTAAAGTAACCTATTTGAATTTTTAGCTTGATAAATGGTTCAGAAGCTCACACTTTAATTAAATCAGTGTATAATAAAATTAATAAATCATTTACAGATAGTCATAAGGCGGAATAAATTATCTTCAGATCATCTTCTTCTAATTATATATTTTAAAAGACTGATTCGGTAATTTTTAGTATAGAGACTGTTAATTAAACGTATTAATTTTTTTCCATAACGCAATTTTTTTCAAGTGTAACTATATGTCAAGTATTTCTTAACAGATTTAAATAATGAGCTTAATAAGATTTAGAAGAACAAATGAGATTTAATACATGGTTACAACTTCTAAAACAGTTAATTATTAATTTATCATTGATATCCGTAAATAATTCTGATCACTTTAATTACTACAAATTAAACTTTTATTGTGTACACTTGAAAACTGATGAATATCAGTTTTCAAGTGATCTTCAAAACATGATTATATATATTTTCTAATCATTAAAATTATAAAATAATCGCTTTATTTAGTATAAAAGTTAAATAGACGTTATTATTGCCAAAATATTCTTCATATTTTAATATTTTCAATCGGAAAGCATATCGGCTGAAAATAAAGCAGAAACGTAAAATGAAAATTTTCAGTTTCTTAAAATCGTTAAGTGTATTTAAACTGTACAGAAATTGATTTAAAAACGTAAACTGAAAATTTTCTCTTTCTTAAAATCGTTAATCGTACTTAATTGTAATTGATTAAGAACATAAATTGAAAATTTTCAGTTTTCATTTACGTTCGTAAGTACTAATTGAAAAATATACTTTTAATGATTTGAATAATTTTGTTTCGTGAAAAATAAAATTTTTTTTAAAGTCGAAATTATAAAAAAAATATTTAAAAATATATATATAAATATTAAGTAATATAAATATTTGTCTTTATTCAGTAATCGGTAAGAAATAATAATAATAAACGTTCGGATTTTCGAAAAGTATAAAAACTTAAATTTATATTGAAATGATAAGAAAAATTAGTGAAAATCCAAATAGTTTTAAAGTTTACAGAGATTTAAAATTCGTAAATATATATATAGTAGATAAAATTTTACGAAATAATTCCCGTTTCATTAATTCGAAAGGATTATAAACATTTCCTTCATTTTTGTACTAAATTCCCGAAACGATACTATCGGATTTAAGCAGATACGTTTTCATTTTAAGCATAAGTTGTATAAGTAGAACGTACGATGCCATCTCCATCCTCTCCATCTTTTCACGTACTCTAAAGCTGATTTCGTCATTGGAAAAACTTTAATATTCAACAACTTCCAATCAACAAAACTTCCAGGCAATTTTTTATTATCCCGATATGTAAATATTATAAACCCGAACTATTCTACTATTCACAAAATGATTAAAATTTTTTTTATATATATATACTGTATATAGTAAATTTTGATAAAGCCTTTCCTATCACCTCACTTAAGTCTTCAAATATCATACATCTTCCTTAAAGCTCTCTATCTCATATACAGTATAAATGCATCTATCATCCACCTTTCCTCAATCGTATATTCGGAGCAGCGCTTATAAATAAAATTACAATCAAACTGAGATCATTCCAGATAGACCAAGGAAGGAAACCGAATTTTCAATATTTCTATTGCCAAAGCAACGAATTCCAATTTTATTCTTAGAATCTCGAGGATTATTTGGAAGAAAAATTTCAATTCAATTTTAAAAGTTTTATTGAAAATCACCTATCAGTAGAAAGATATATATACATATATCCGAAAACGTTGAATAGTTTTCTAACAGATCTATACTCGTACGGGTAAGGGAAGATGTAACATAGCAGAGTGCAAGATGATTTATGAATTCATGCCCGCCAATAATGGTAAATAAACGAAACGGGAGAAGTTGGTATAAATTACTTCAAAGCAGAACTAAATTCCGCGCATTACCTTCTAATTTACTGACCTACCTCACTCTATATAAACCTTTAAGTACGGATATTCTAATAAACTATAAATAACTCTAGCCGAAGACCTTTAAACTGTTAGAGTGCGAAAATTAATTACTGTCGAGGCGCCTGAAATTTTAATTAAATCGTGGGTTGGGCTAAGGGAGAAAGAAGAAGAAATAAAAAAAAAAAAATATATATATATATAGAAGTTCAGTACACTAATCAAGCCTACCTATATTGTCATTTTTATTAATATTTCATATGCATAATTTTTAATAGTACATTTGTAAATTTTTTTATTTATATCAAAGTTCTAATTTATACAAATATGAACTCATCTAGTATATAAATAGCTTTAATATATTTTGTTTCTCTAATTCAGGGATGTCCAATCGTTTGGGTTTTCTGGGTCACATTGGAAGGAGGAGAATTGTGTTGGGCCATATTATATGAGATCAGAGAAAACACTTTTTTGTATGAAATCTTAGCCATCCAACAAAATATTTGTTACTTTTTGAGAGCGGCAAGTCTTATGAATAAAATAATGTATGAATAAAGAAATTAAATACAGTGGTAAATCACAATTCGATGTCCCACAATTCGACAGTTGGGTTTCATGGGATGGCGCATATATATGCATGGAATTGTGTGATGTCATTTGTTATTTGTCAGTTCTTGTTGGGCTGCTTTGTGTTTGTCCATGTTGTTGGTTTTAATTTTCAATTCTGCATTTTTTCAGAAAATAAAAATTTATGCATCTGTAGTTATTATTATTTTCTTGAGTGAAAATTAGAGATAGGTTCAAAGAGAAGTGAACAGAGGTCCAAAGTCATTTGGAGATGAGTATCAGTAGGTGGAGCACACTAAATGACCAAAAAACATGGCCTTAAAGTGTGAAATTTTACTATTTAACTTTGACAGCTACTATATAGCATATAATATCAAATTTAACTTCATATTCCAATTTTATCATGTTCTCCGATATGTTTTTTATGGTTATGTTGTAGCAATTTCCAATCAAGAAGAAATCTCAAATCTCAAGCTCCTGAGTGAGAGAGGTAGAAAATTAAAAATATTCTAAATTTGTGAATTTCCACCACCATTGTTCATTAGAATACCATAAATTATCATAATAAACTTAAACACAAAATTATAGGAACAAAAAGCAAAAGGATAATTTTGGTATATCAAACTATTGCACATGGACTTATATTAATATCATTAATCAATCATGAATTTACCAATTACATTATTATAAGCAGCACTAGATCTAGGGTGATGTGAGCGAGGCAGTTACCTTGGGCAAAAATTTTGAAAGAGCACAAAAATGCAGTTCCTATTTCACACACAAACAATTATATTTATCTTGACAATAATTCATGCTGTAGAGTCAATCTACAAAGACAATGATATATTTTTCTAACAGATAATACCTATCAAGGGAGAGAGAAACCAATGCAAATTAAATTGATTACTTGATAAACAATTATTAGTGATTGTCTTGTTGAAAGCAAAAAAAAATTAACTATAGTTCATATTTATTATATTAAAAAGAGTTCATTTGTATTATATCTATTATAAATATTTTTGATAGTATTTTATTAACTATTTGTTGCTTTGAAACAAATGAATAAATTTTTTCAAATGAATTTTTTGTATATTTCTCAGTGGATCTGATGTCATTACATTCCCAGTTTCAAACTATTAGATATGTTTATGTATAAATGTGCACAAGTCTCCCTCGACGGTGTTTCTACCTTGTCATGGTGAGGGAGCTTGCGTGTTCCAATAACCCTGAGAGCTATGCCGGCAGTAGCTTTGCTACCGATAGGGTCTCCCAAGCCGGACAGGTCGAGAGAAAGGGATCAGAATAACTTGTAAGAGAGTGCCACTACCCAAACTAAAGTGTGAAGTATCGTGCTGAGAGTTAAATGGCACTGGGGTAGTAAAAGATGCAGTGTTCTTAATGATCCTTTCAAGGCACCTGGCAAAACCTTGTCGTATTTAGCCTTCCACCCATAGTGGAGGATAACCAGATGGTGACTCCCTTTATATTTCTCCAGTCTGTTTTTCTTGCATGGATTGCAACAAAACTTCTCAGAGGACTGCTTCTCCTCCCCACCGCGGGGTTGGCAGTTCTGGTAATTCGGTTGAGGGAGCTGGGGCTGCCAGTATGCCGCAGGGCAGTGGGACAGTGGAGAAGTCTTCTGTTTCTACTGACTCCGGGAGTAAACCTGGTTTGCGAAGGGCACGTTTGTCTGGAGTGACTAGGCAAAAGCAGAGGAGGGCTAGGAGGGAAGTTGCTGGTACCAGTGGTTCTCAGCTACCAGACTGCACTTCTCAATTGGTTTTGTCTGATTCTCCTGTTGATACTCCTGGTGTTGGCAAAAGGACCAGATCTGCAGTTTTTACTCCCTCTTCTAGGAGGGTAGACCTGCAAAAAAAAAAAAAAAAAACAGAGCTCTCAGTTTTTACTCCCTCTTCTAGGAGGGTAGACCTGCAAAAAAAAAAAAAACCCAGAGCTCTCAGCTAGTGTTATACTCTGAAGTATTGACTTCCCTTTGGGGCTGGCCATCATCAAGGAGGGCTACCCAGACTCCAAGATGGTGGCTAATGAAGTCTATTTTCTCCTGGGAAAGATCTTGGGCAGAGTAGATGGAATCCCTTCAGGGGATCCTCTACCACTGCTCAAGGGCTATACCTTGGATAATGGTGCACTCATTTATACTTGTATGAATGAGTTCACCTGTCAGTGGCTCACCCAATTTTTGGATGGGTGTACTCTTGGGCAGAGGACTTGCTTAAGGGTTATTCGTGCGAAGGACCTTCCCAAGTCTGTGAAGTGGCATATCGCACTGCAGATACCCACACGCGGGATGCGAACCAACTTTCGGATCGACTCCAAGCATTTAATCCGGGACTCAAGACTGAGAACTGGAAGGTTTTGGGTCAAAGCAAGAATGTGAAGGGACTTTTTTTTTCTTCATGATGGTTGATCTTGCTTCGGCTAAGTTTATCAAAGCAGCCAATTTTAAGGTTTTTTTCTGGGGTTGATCAAGCAACCTTTAAGGTGCTCTTGGATCCTAATTCCAAATCTGGGAGACCGATCGCCTCGGTGATTGCCCCCTGCAAAGGGGCATGAACTGGTCGGGCTCACCGACAAAGATCAGGGACCTTTAAGATGCTCTTGGATCCTAATTCCAAATCTGGGAGACCGATCACCTCGGTGATTGCCCCCTGCAAAGGGGCATGAACTGGTCGGGCTCACCGACAAAGATCGGGTTTCCAGGGATGCCACTGGACCTTCCAACGCTCAATCAACAGAGAAGGGTATGGATTTTTGCCCATCTTAGGCACCTTAGTGTCATGGGTCTGAGGGTGATCCAGATTAACCTCCAGCACTCCCGAGCTGCCTCAGCCCTTTTGGGTCAGCTGCTCGCAGAGGGCTGTTACAACCTTGCTCTTTATTCAAGAGCCATGGCACTATAAGGGCCAAATATGGGGCTTCACTGCAAGGAAAGTAAGTTGTTTTCTTTTATCTCTTTTGCTTCTGATAGTGGTCTTCGGACTTGTGTTTTTGTTAAAAATAACATAAATGTTTCACCCATCTGGGATTTCTGTTCTAGGGATATTACCACTGTTCAGGTGAAGCTTGATGAGGGTGGTGTTAGTAGGGAACTTATAGTTTCTTCTGCATATTTCCCTTATGATAAGGATGAACTTCCGCCAACACCTGAGTTTGGGCTTTTGGTGGAATTTTGTCAAAAGAATCATTTTGATTTATTGGTTGGTGTTGATGCTATAACATCTAAAAAAAATCAGCCAAATCGATGTAAAGCCATTTTCCAATGCTTATCCAGCTACAGCCTTTAGGGCAATTCTGATTTCTAACTTATGACCCCATTGTAAATTGAGGATTATCTGTATTTTACATTATGAAACCATTTTCAACCTTGCAGCCCTTTTCAATCATATATAACTTATAAACAATTATAATTATTAGAACATGTCAGTGTTTAGCATTCAATTACAAATAGAATTTTCCATAAAAATTAGATGTAAGGATATCATGATACAATTTTTCTCTGATTTATAAACTATTTTATGATATTTATATTTAAAAATAACTAGAAGCAGTGATAGATAAAATAGAAAGATTATCATTTTACATTCAAATGTGTTAAAAATTGGAGAAAGTAGGTATTATATATTTGATGCAAAGTAATTTTAATTATATGATAATTATATATTACTTAAAAGCTACGTATTCAGTAATGATATTTCCAGCATTTTCAAAATGAAAATGTTGAAAGTATCATGACTGAGAGATACAAAAGCAAAAAGAATATGAATAATATTTTTGAATGTATCAATATTTCAATAAAAAATTTCTATTATTTTTGTTTAGTTTTGAGAAATATTGTAAATATTTGTATAATTTCCTACTAAGATAAGAAAATTGCAGTAATAAAATTCATACAATTTTTCTTATCTTGATTTTTATTAAAGAAGATAATTTTTTAAAAAGCACCTGCACACCTACATAACAGTCACTTTTCTGTACAAATATGACTATGAAACCTTGTTCTGTCCTCCATATTTTGGCACTTTCACATTTCTTGCTCTTTCAAAATATGAAAAAACATTTACAGGGAAGTTTCTTCAATGATGAAGACATCATTACTACTGTGGAGAGCAGATGTCTCCAAATCTTCCAACTTCTACAAAGATGGATAATATGTTAAACAACTGTTCTACAGGAGTGAAAAGTGTCTGTCCCTAAGAGGTGGATATGTAGAGAAGAATGAGTTGGAGGACAAAATTTCAGATCCCTAGAAACATCTGCATCATACTTTGAGACCTTTGCTTCTACACTTGTCTATCTTTACTGATAGTATCTTATAAACTAGCATTTAATTGAGCAGCAATAGTTTGTTTTCACAAAAAACAAAAACATATTTTATTCAAGTATAATGATTATGGTACTACTTACCCTCCTTACTACATCCAGAACTATTAATCATATTTTGCAAAGAACATTTATCTATTCTAGAACAAACATTATAAATTATAGGCAATAATAGTAAAAGAATAAAAAATAAATTTTATAAATTTAAACTAAAAATAATTTGTAGATCGTGCATTACATGTTACTATGGTTACTAAAAAGTGGATTGTCAATGTTTGCATTTTTAGCAATTCTTAAATTTTATTTAGCACTTTAAAGCTCAAAAATCATCTTCTGATATGTGCCATGCTTTTGATCCACTTTCTGCCAGTTATTCATTAATAATGTTGCCCTGCTTCATTTGTCTCAGTATCTCAATTGTTTCATATATGAGGCTTTCTGATTTTGTATCACATGTCTTTATGACTTTAGCTTCTTCCTATTTTATTTTTATTCCTATTTGTAAGCTAATCTCACTAGTGTTGTTGTCAATTTACCTTTCTTGACAACATCACTTCTTATGCTCTGTTAGTCTATCATTTAAATTTCTTCCGGTCACCCTTATATAGAATTGCTCTACATTGTTACGGTTGTTTATTAGTGGGATCTGGTAGACTCCACTCTTTAGGTCTTGATTTTATTTGTCTTTGTCATTTCTTAACCTTCCAAATATTGTTGGTCATCTTTTATATGCCATCTTTTTGTTTTGCTCTTTAGTAGATTTTTTTAGTTGTTTTCATATTGACCATTTGTCGTTGATAAGACCACATATTCTGCTCTTGTTTGTTCATTATTCATGTCTCTATTTCATTACTATTATTACCATTACTCTCTCAAATATGTTCTTGCTTGCTTGCTCTCTCAAATATGTTTCTTACTCTTCTATATATTCCTTTCATGAAATTGACCAAATACGCATGCTTTTTTTCCATAGTCAATAATCCTTTCATATTCTTTCTTTCTCTCATCATCATCTATGCAGTGTGTAAATATCCTTCTGAAGAAGATGCAAAATGCCACACATTTATAGATGTTGGGATCATTTGATCAAGAGGGACTGAGGGACAGGTTCATATGTTGGTTTTTTAAACACAGTTGTTATGCATTTCCCTTTTTTTACTATTATTTGTATATCTAAGAAATAGTCGATTCCGCTCAATTGGGACACATTGGGACTAATCCATTTTGGCCCAATTAAGCAACTGCCTCAATTAAACAATCCAGATTAATTTGTTCTTGACATTATGTTAAATTTTGTTTCTTCTACAGCTTCTTTGATAAGAATTGTTATAAAGTTCAAAAATAGTCCATTTATCCCATCACATAAATGAGATATTTGTTTCTAAATACTAGTGCTAATAATAGTATTAATTATATCTTAAAGTTTAAATTAAATATACATTCAAAATGTGATTTAGGTGATCTTAAAGTTTGTTTTTTCAATTATTTGTCAATTTATCCATATCATGCATCTTAGATTTGCTTTAAATATAAAAATATTTTTATATATTTGTAAACTGAAGTTTAACTACTAAACTAAATAAAATTATTACAGTTATCTTTTAAATAAAACTTTTTCATTGCTAGCATTTCAAAATCCATATAAAAATAACATAAATATATAAAACAGCTAACAGAACTGTAAGATTTTCATTGAAATACTAAAGTACTATAATTCTTTAAATAAAATATATGTTTAAAATTTTTTCTTGAATATTAATACAATAAAAGTCTGAAAATCTGGATTGCTTGAGGATTTGGTCAGTCCGAATTTTACAGATTCTCAGGCAGTTCTTTATTTTTCTTAAATTTTGGTTTTCAAAGAAGATATGAATAAATTTTGTTGTATTATTAATTAACAGATACAAAATGCTTCATTTATCAAAATAAATATACAGTCAATTCCGCTTAATTGGGACATGGTGGAATTAATCCATTTTGGCCCAATTAAGTGGCTGTCCCAATTAAACGAAACTAATAATAAATTCTAAAATAAAATATGTAATACATAGGTAAATAAATGAGTAGGTAAAAAAATAATAATTAGGTACCTATTTTAATGCTTTATTGAACCAAAATACAAAATATTTGTACCATAAATAGTGAAGAAAAAATAATACATACATGATAAATTTTACAATTTAAAATTTTAATTTTGCAAAAAATGCAGCAAAGTGTAGTCTGTCTTTTGTCTTTTGATTTTAGTACACCGGTTATATCAGCAAGTCTACGATGGCTTGTATTAAATGGCTGGCTTTTAATTTTATCCAGCAATGTAATATGTAAGTAAAAATAATACATACATGATAAATTTTACAATTTCAAATTTTAATTCTCCAAAAATGCATCATGTGTAAGAAAAATACAACAAGCACTTGAAGCAGGATAAAAAAACTAATTTATTATTAGATATATATAATATGCACTACATATACACTGTATACTTATTTTCAGGGAAATGTTTTTGGCCTACTATGACCCTCTTACTTGAGATTACTGGCTCGTCTTTGGCCTCCTCAGCCGGTAATCTCAAGGAAACTGGTCAATCATTCGCTTGAGATTACCGGCTGAGGAGGACCATAATAGGCCGAAAGTGTTTCCGGAAAGCAATTGTATTATTAGTATATGTAGTGCATATTATATAGGAAAACAATAGTATTATTAGTATATGTAATATATATTATATATATCTCTATAAAATTAGTTTTTATCCTGGTTCAAGTACTTGTGATTTCTTTTGTCAGTAGAAGCAGCGGAACTCAGTTGTTTATACTTGTTGTGATTTCTTATAGTTGTAAGTCTTTTACTAATTTAAAATAAGTTTTTCTTGTATTAGTAGAAGCAGCAGAACTCAGTTGTTTATAGCATCATGTGTAGTTTATCTTTTGATTTTGGTACACCAGTTATATCAACAAGTCTACAATGGCTTGTATTGTGAGGCGTAAATGATTATCGCTAGATACAGTAACAGTAGACGTAAGCAGACGCATACTTGCCACATGCACAATGATAGATAACTGATTCGCATCATGTTAGTATTGTATAGCTAGTATAGTAATGTATGTAGTGTTGACATACTTTTGAAAAATCTCTAAAATATGTCAAAAATTGCTAATTATCTCTTTTCTGCTACTGTCCCAATTAAGCATTTAAATTATGTATTAGTTTGGTTTCCGTTCTTTGAGATTTGGCCCAAAAAAGCAGCTGCCCTAATTAAGCGGAATTGACTGTATTTATCTGTTTATTGCAGTAATGAATCTGTACTAACTGTGTACATGCAAGCATTCTCTCACATAAAGGCCTAGAAATTTTAAAAAGTATAGATTTTCAAAAAGTCCAGATTCTCAGATGGTTCTGATTTTCAAACTTTTATTGTAAATGTTTTGCTTGACTTATTAGCAGTATTGATCCAATAAAAATATATTTATTATTAAAAGTATTTTTAAAAAATGATTAAACTCTTGCATATGAAACATTTTCAAAAATAATTTATATTCATATCAAATATAATACAATTTAATTATGAATAAAATTACAATTTATTATCCATAATTTCTTTTACTAATTTAAAGATACCAGGTTTATAAAATTTAGCAGAAACTTACTAATTCTTAAAAATCTTGTTCAGTTTCATTAATTTGTTTAGTATTTTTTGTATATTCAAGAGAATTAGGAATATACAAATTTATAATACAGTTCTCCAATCTATGCAAATACAATTTATATAAATTTATCTTTAGATAAAAAATTTTAACATGAAAAATATTTCAAAAATCATTTTTATAATTTAATATAATGCAATACTGCAATTTTACATGATAATTATCACAATAGTGATTATAGTTAACAACACTATCAATAATTAATTCTCAATGTAAAGCATTTGTATATTATAACACAATAATTACTGTATTATACTACATTATATCATATATTCTTTCTTGTAGACAAATTATACATATACAAAATGATGTCAATATAGAAAAACTAACTTATTTGTGTTTCTAGTGATATTGCATAGGTAAAATTTTGTATAAAATTACTTGACAATTATTGTAATTTAATTTTATTATTATAATTGTTGAATAATTTAAGCAAAATTTTATCTATGCAATATTACTAGGAACACAAATAAATTATTTCCTATATTGCCATTGGGTAGTAATTAAAAATATTAAAACAATCAATGATAAAACATTTTATAAAATTAAGTTGAGCATCATGAAACATGTCAGAACAATTTAATAATTTTTTAAAAGGAAAACAAAATCTGAATCCTTATAGTGAACATATTTAAAAAGAAAAATATAAAAAATATACATATTTTAAATTTTATAGAAATATAAAAATGACAAATTTACAATGAATTATAAGTTAAATAAGTTTGGTATAGATATTGTTGCAAATAACTTGGCAAAAAAATATATTACTGTAGTGTCAATGCTGTAATAATATTTAAAGCTCTTTTGATCACATGTGAACTATCCTCATGCCAAACAGAAAAAAAATTACAAACATACACAATTAAATTATGTATATCAGTGGAAGAAAATTAGATATATTCTGAAAAATAACTGAACATTTTGATGATTAATGATTCTCTATTTTCATTACAAATAGATTATTTGTAGCATATTATTTTTATATAATTTGTGTAACTAATTAGCATTTCGAATATACATCAATTAACAATCCCAATACCTCCAATATAAGTTAACAATAAAATATAGTTGAGTTATGATGCAGGCACAAGTTATACAATAAACCCCAACTATATTTTATATCATAAGCATCCATATTCCAGTTTTTGATATTACAAAATTTCATTTGAATCATTTTAATAGTTTTTACTGATGGAAAACATTCATTACTATGAAAATGTACTTGATATATTTGTGTGTAAATTCAAGTATGTTTTTAAAATCAATAATTTATATAACTTGTATTTGTGTTGTTTCAAGTTTATATTGACTCCAAGAAATTAATTTCAGAGTCCTCTATTACTTTATGTAGTTTGTAACAGTTCCTTTATGATTACATATGGTTGTATTGATGTATTACAAATGCAGCAAATATATTGAAAACTTTGTTAATAATCTATTTTATTTTATTATACTATTATTCCTTTGAAACTTGTATTTTTGTTAATTAATAAGTCAATTATTAAAGATGGTCCAAAAGAAAACTAAAATACTTCAAATAAAAAATCTTTATTCATTATTCTTGTTTTAAGTAAGCTATAATTATCTAAAAGCAAAAAAGGTATTAATTCTAAAATTGAAATTGTTCAAATTTATTTAATAAATAATTTTTATACTTATTCTTTCTGTAAGAAATAAAAAAAAAATTGAAATGATTTTAAAAAATGAAATATTCTAAGAAATTTCTTACAAAATCAAAAAGAAATTTTTCCAAAAGTAAGAAACTTCAACTTTCAAAACTGAATTTTGAATTATTTTATCCTACTGGAAAAAAATAGCTTGAAATTCAATTTTTATATTTATTCTTTACATATGCAGTACATAATAAAAGCAATTACCCAATAATGAAAGGAAAAAATTTGATAAAATTATTATAGCAACATATCTGTATATTATCTATTATCAATTTAATATACAGGTAATTCTTGACATAAAGTTTGTCTCAAATCAATGGTTATGAATTGATTCAGCTATGATTGGAAATACCTTATATCTATCAATTATCTACTACCAATATTCATTTAGGCACAATACAGTATCATATTTAACTTAATGAACACAAAGCTAAAGGAATCAGACATTAAAATGAATGAATACTGATATAACAAACTATTGCATGTAGGTTCGTGCATATAATTACATTTATGAATCATAGGATTCATTGAATGTATCATGGTTATAAATGTCATCAGCTTAGGTTCATAAGCTGATGACATATAAGTCAAGGGCAATCCATATTAGTAATTTAAATTTGTTTAATTCATGATATTGAGGATTTGTGTCATAACTAAGATGTAGCAAACTTTATAATTTTTTTTATGGGTGCAATTTTTTAATATGTAAATTTGTGAATTTAACATATAAAATATAGAATTATGATTATTTTTAAATAAAAGCACATAGCAAAATTAGCAATATGTTTGTTTGACATCATGTATCTTTTGCAAAATATCTAACAACACTAAAACATTCACATAGTGCTATGCATAAGAATATTTGTTTGTTTGATTTCATTACAGCAAAATTAAAGGCATAATTTTAAAATAATTTTTAATGCTATTCTGATCTATTTGAAAAATAATAATGAATTGAATAATAATAATTGTGAAAAATAGGTCCATACAGAATAATATAATCACTATCAAAATTAAATAATTAATTAGAATTGTATTACTTAAGCCACCAATCTAAGTGAAAAACTATATATATCATTATAAAGGAAGATCAACCATTTAATAAACTATGTAAGAAGAAATCAAAACTTTTAAAATAATTCTTTAAGTTTTGATTCTTCTTACCTAGTTGATTACCTAATTTTTTGGTGCCATCTGATAATCAAATAGAAAGCTCTTCATCAACATAAAACACTATTTTCGCATTAATTATTTTACCGTGATCCAACAATTATGAAAGATATTGAAAAAATTACAATAAAAATCAGAATTATTATTTCTCCCTTACAATATTAAAATGAATTAATTCAAATAATTGGTAATAAATGATAGTAGAATTTTCTTTTTACACTTTGTATCAATGCATAATGAATTAAATCATACAATGTTTTATTGAAAACAATCTTATTTGCATTAGTTTTTTCAAATATTAATAAATCATTTTTTGTTAATAAAAATGTACAAATATCAAATTTTAAATTGGAATTAAATATTGCTAAAACAGATGGATTTTGCACAAATTTGATTTTATCTTCATATCATATTTAATGATTTTTATTAGCTAGTAAAATTATAAAAGGCCTCTCAGGTTATATTATTATATTTAATAACCAACAATAATTTAATAACTCAATACAAATAGTTCTCAGCTTATTATAAAGTTTCATTCCATGAGCAAATCATATGAATTTTATTGACTAATTACAAAGCTTATCAATTGCATCATAGTCATAAACATGAATTATCATAAGTTGAGGATTATCTGTATTTCTTAATATTTAGATTTTTATTTAAAAAATTATTCATATTTTGTTATTTTTCAATGAATGTTTATTGTTTGAATTTCAATTAATGATTGTTTTTGTCTATGAATGTATTTTAAAAATAAAAACAAATAAAATGCAAAATGTTTGTAAAATATATTGTAAATGGTGAATTTAGTTCAAAAATGTATATGTTAGTATAATCAAGATGCAAAAAATCAATTTGAAGTTACATATATGTATAAATTACATTTCTGAATTTTTTCATTTTCCCTTTTTTTTAATAATTGTCTCAAAATTTCTCCAGTTTAGGAAAAATATTTTTCAACAATCTTGAAATATTCCTAGATAACTGTACAATATTGCTAGTGACCTTAACAATTTTATACTCAAATAATTTTATTAAATTATAATTAAATTGTAAGACAAATTTTGTTATTTTTATTACTAAGAACTGCTTAGAGACAATATTAAGAATAAGTTCATATATAAAGCATTTACAGATTTGTTTGAACCAGAGATCATAAGTCAAAGCAGCTGGAAGTTGGAAATGTTCTAAATTTATAATTTCCCCATTAACAATATTTATTATGAACTATATTATTGTATTAAATACAATGCATAAGTTTTGTTCATAACTCGAATTTTATTCTCATACTGAACCCAAAAATACAAAATACACTATATATACAGTCAAACCTTAATAAGACGCCATCATCCGTTTGGGGACGATTTTGGCAGTTTACCAGGGTTGGTGGTTTATCAAAAACACGTGGTATAGAAATGAAAACAAACTCCGAATTTATTAAATTTAAATATAAATGTACTGTATTTTATTAACATCGAAACTCAACATTTCTAAAAAAACTGCATACTTTATAGCAACGGATGGCTGGTGAGTTTCAAATAACAGAGGAGCCTTTCACCAGTGTTGCGGTATGGTGAAACATTAACACGACTTCACATCACTTGACTAGTCACTATGGAAACGATTGAGTTCTTACCATCTTAATTTTTCTACAACCTAGGGATGAACCAGGCTTAAAGAGAGACATAATTAACTGTTAACTCCATCTTTCCCACCCACTGGTACAAATAAATCCAGAGAACTTTTAATATACAGTATACAGTATTGATGAAACAGTACTTCGGGATATGAGTCACCTTACATGCCCTTGGCAGATTAATGAGGACAAATACCATACCAAAAGGAATATATGTTTAGACGTTTCTACTGGCGGATGGCAGATGGCATCTTATCAGGATTTGCCTCTTCCATTAACATAGGGAAGATCCATTCTGCCAAATTTATTGACAGTCAGTGAGGGTGGCGACTTAAGGGAGGCATCTTATTGAGGTTTGACTGTACTACATTGTGTAATATATATATGTTCTAATTGAATGAATTAGAAGTTTCAAGATTTGAATATATATTATATCAGGATTATTTTAGTGGAAGCTCTGCCTTTTTGAGATACTGTGGGTGATCAGTTAACGAACATAATCCATTCTAAGATAATGTTCATTAACCAATCATAGATTTACCATAGGTTTTTATAGAAATTTGATTAATTCGTTCCAGAGACCCAAAAAAAATAAATAAATAGTTATATAATTTTTTACTACGTTTATTTATATGTAATAACTATAATATATACATACATAGTCTTGTATTTTAATCTATTATGTTTATTTTCCATTAAAGAATCTGTCCAATATCAATTGCTTCAGGATTTTTCGGAAGTGATTAATAGCATTGTCATGGTAGAGATCCTCCCAAGCCTATTGATCTCATTCTGGTAGGGGTGCATTTTAAGACCAAAATATTGTAAAATTTCTCTCTTACCTTCTTTAATAAATCTTTGATTTGTTTAAGTTGTCTCCAAGTTCATTTTAATCGGGAAAAACTACTGTTCTCTCATCCAGTTGTCTCTGAGTTCATTTTAATCAGGAAAAACTATTGTTCTTCCATCCTTACCCATAAGGTTCATTTTAATCAGGAAAAACTGCTGTTGTTCCATCTTTAAACTCAAATTCATTTTAATCGGGAAAAATTACTGTTCTTCCATCCTTACCCATATGGTTCATTTTAATCAGGAAAAACTACTGTTCTTCCATCCTTACCCATATTATCTTCTTTAATAAATCTTTGATTTGTACTTTCTTTAATAAATCTTTGATTTGTTTTAAGTTGTCTCCGAGTTCATTTCTAACCTTTAATAAATCTTTGATTTGTTTTACGTTGTCTCCGAGTTCATTTTATGGGAAAAACTATTGTTCTCCCATCCTTACCTATACACAGTGTCCCATAAGTTTTAAAACTGTGGCTATAAAATTGGTACTACTACTAGCTATCTTCATGAAATCTTGGGAACTACTTATTACAGCCTTCCTTTCCTCCTATACGAAGTTTCAAGTCCATCGGACTACATGCAACTGTTTAGTAGCAGTTCGCGTGGTAGTATCAAGGTAGTTGCTGTCATAATTTCGCGATGAATAAAAATAGGGAACAACTGTGTTGCAATTAAATTCTCTTTCAAAGCCGGCAAAAGTGCAACGGAAACTTTTGAAAAGTTGAAAGTGGCTTACACTGGATCTGTTATGTCTCATGCTACTGTTTTTCAGTGTTACAACCTTTTTGCGAAGGTTAGAGAGTTGGTTGAAGACATGGAAAGGTGTTGGTAATTTTTTTCAACTCCAAAGGCATCGTCCACAAAGAATTTGTCCCTCAAGGTACTATTGTTAATGCTGCATTCTACCAACAAATTCTGGATCGCCTTTGCAAAAGAACTGCACGTGTTAGACCTGAGTTGTGGAGAGATCGTTCTTTTTTCCTCTTGCACGATAACGCACCAGCTCATACCACGGCAATTAACACCCAATTTTTGACCAAAAAAATGATTCCTGTGCTCAGCCACCCACCGTACTCGCCTGATTTGAGTCCCCGACTATTTCCTGTTCCCCAAATTAAAGATGGACTTGAAAGGGGACCATTTTGCGACGATAGATGAAATACAAGAAGCCGTAACGAGGTTAAACAGTATTCCAAAAGATTTTTTGAAAGCCATGAAAAAATTGAAAGATCATGCAAACGTGTGTATTACTTCTAATGGAGACTATTTTGAATAAAAAATTTGTTGAAAAAATTTTTGTAATTTTTTTGCGTCTTTTATAGCCACAGTCTTAAAACTTATGGGACGCACTGTGTAAGTCCACAAACGCACAAGGCCTAAGCCTGTCATTCCGTTAAGTTAGTTAAGCTGCCATATCCCCGTGAGATATTTTTATCTGGCAGCAATCACTTATAGAGCTCATCAGGCTGGCCAACACCCAAGATGGGGTCAACTGGATGGTTGAAGAATGAGGTTCAACAGGCCGGGCTTGGACCCCTTCTGAAAAATTGGAGAAGTGGGACCCGGATCCTCCAGGATGGTAAGCTATAGCTTTACCATGTGGCCATCTAGCCGACCTATCATTCCGTCAGTCTGCGGGTCCCACAGGTGTTCATTATCCGAACATAAAAATCTTTCGCGAAAGTGTTCGTTATCCAAATAGTTCATTAACCGATCACCCACTGTATTGCAATAATATATTAATTATATTTTTTACTAGAGTATTTTGCTATTGTAACATTTAAAATCCCATCAAAAACATTTAATATGTAAAAATAAGTCATGTACAGTACTAAGAAATTTGAATATTTGTTACAATTTAGATGTAATAGTTAGTTGATAATTTAAGAAAAAACAATATCAATAGTTATAATTTTTTTAAAGCAACCAAAAACCAAACCAAACAACCATATCTAAATTATAACAAATATCCAAATTTCTTGGTACTGTATGTGGCTTATTTTTTTGCATATTAGACATTTTTGATAAGATATCATTTATTTTCAGTTTAATACTATTTTCTGAAAGAGACATTCTAACATGTTACTATATCATTAAATTCAATCTTATTAAAAATAAAGATGGTATCAAAATTTTTAGAAAACATTATGTAAAATAGTAAACATACATATACCAATTTTGGTTTACACCAATGAACAATATAATTTGCAGAAGAGTTTGTGATGAAAGAATCTCCTACTCCCTTCATTTTGACTCTATTGAGCTGCAATTTTCAGAAAGTCAACATAACATTTTTAGAGAAAAGAATCATCATCATCTATATCTTTTAATTTCAGCCCAATTGAGTCAAAATTTTCAAATGATTTTAATTGAGCTCTGATATGCCTATATCAATTAGTCAAAAGTAGTTAAACAATATGATATTAACTGTTTATGGAAAAAAAATCTTCCATTTCCTCCTTTATTTTAACCAGATTGTGATGAAATTTTTAGAATACTTCAAATAATCTAAGCAATACCTATATTCCAAATTTCAATCATATCATAAAAACAGTTCAAAACAGCTCTTTAGCAAGAAAAAAGTTTATTGTGGCAAAACGTTTTCGAACCACTCTTGGTTCGAAAACGTTTTGCCACAATAAACTTTTTTCTTGCTAAAGAGCTGTTTTGAACTGTTTTTAGAATAAAATAAGCAAATAGTATTTTCTGATTTATGATTCAATCATATCAGTTGAATGATGTAATTGGTAGAGATGTTTGCAGATTTTTGCAAATTTTCAAACTGCTCTAGTTCTATTATTAATTAGATTTGAAACTTCGAATTTGGCAATTAATGTCCTATTAAATAGTTTCTCAGATAACAACAATCAAATTTTGTCAGATTAATAATATTTAATTTAGAATCAAAGTTATAGTGAAATTTGGGCCAGATGACTCCTATAATAAGAGAAAATTGCTGACTACTGTACTCAGTTTAGTATCACTACCATGCCTCTTGATTCTTGTATAATTTTTGAATTTTTTTTTTAAACTGAAAATAAAATAGATTGTTTGTATGTGAAAAAACTATCTGTAATTTTATTTGAGCCTGAGCATAACTTATATTTTGAAAATCAACACTATTTTTGAAATTTTGAACAATTTATATATTTGTAAATATTAATAGAAATTGTTTTAAAATTTGTTAAAATATAAAGAATGCTTGGACATTAAATTTATGCCATAACTTTAAGATAATTTTTTCTTATTTTATTGGTGAGACAATAGATAAATTTTTTTAGGTGTTATCTGCATAATCTTATTAATGGAAAATCCTAAAAATAACTGGATTTCTTGTAAAACTTTATTAAATATATGTTGAAAAATAGAAGCAAAGATGATAATTGCAAATTTCAATTTAACACTATTCACGATAGTTAAAAGTAATATTGAATCTCTAACAGTTATAACCCATAAAATGCATAGATATATTTTCTATATATCAAGAGAGCACAAAATTAACTTTAAATGTTTTAAACTGGGGATCTAGAGCAGCAAATGAATGTTATCATTCACTTCCCAGATAGAATCTTTCAGCTGCTTAATTACAAGGATTTTTATGAAAATTAATTTTTATGTTGTTTTTCATCTGTGAAGAAGAAAAAAAGCATAAAAATGACAAAAAAATAATAATAATAATAATAATAATAAGTTATATTATTGTATTTTTTTAAATTATTATACAAATAAATATTTGAACAATTAACCATATAAAATGATCATCAACGTAAATCATAGAATTTTTAATATTCACAAGCTATGGACTGTTGTTTTTATTTATAATAGATATTAATGTATTATGTAAAAATTCAATAGTTCTTGATTTACACTTTATTCTATGCACATATATTATAAATTAAAAGTTTAATATTAACACAGTCACAAAAATAATCACTAACACAATATATTTAACTATGATGCTGATTATAAATATTTATGTCTGTACCACCTAAAAGTTTGCCTCTCATTTCCAATCAATGAAAAGTGATTATTTATTGATCAGTCTTGTCAGCAATGGAAGTTATAGTAAATTCTGTTTTCTATTTGTTTTGGTATTACCGTTTTTAGATTGTGATGGATCTCTAACATTTTTAACAATTAAAAAACGTTAGAGAATATAATGATAACTCAGCACTACTTAGCAGTATATAAAAAAGGTTTTATTCTAAAAAACTTGCTAACATTTTCGGTCATAGACCATCATCAGGCACAATCACCAAATCAAACGGAATTCTACAATAGAATGTTACATACGTTCCTACTAACAGAATACAATTGTTTAAATTCAAATTAGAATTTTAAATTGTATGTCAGTCAGTTGACATATAAAAATGGATTAATGATAATTAAAGTGGAATTAACCTTTAATGTTTACACAATATTACATATTCACAAACCTTAAAACTAAAGGTATAATTAAACAAATTATCCATCAGTTACACAACCAGTCTATTAGTTTACGTTTTCCTCTGAAGTATAATTAATTCTCTCTTCTATCATTAAGATTGCTGTCTTCTTAGTGCATATTTCCAGACGTCTGACGGCTCCCAAGCTAACTTATCATTTATCAGTAGTTCCTTTTCTTTTCTTTTTATTATTTCTAATGACTCCATAATTGTCGGTTGCATATGAGGAGGGATTCTTCTTATTATTTCTGCTTTTTTCCACTGAACATCTATGTCATTAGCATACGCTTCTTGTGCAAGAGAAGTGGTTATGTTTGCTTTTTCAATGTCTTTTTTATGTTCTTCTATCCTTTTAGATAATCTCCTGGTGGTAACTCCCACATATGCTTTATTTCCATTTCCTCCTACTTATACCAAAGGTATCTTATATATTCCTTTATGTTCTAGATCTTTAAGGGGGTCTTTGTCATTCCGAATGGCATTAAAGACTGTGGTGGTCCTCATCGGAGCTATTCTCTTTTTTCTATCTCTAGCAATCTTCTTTATCACAGCTAAGTCTTTCAGGTGGTACGGTACAGGCATATAGTCTTCTTGGTCATTTCTGCTTGGTCTCATAGTGTTAACATCATCTGTAAGCTTTCTCTTTATTTATCTCAATATCTGCGAGAGGAATGACCTTGTGTAACCATGTTGTTAGCAAGTTTTTTAGAATAAAACCTTTTTTATATACTGCTAAGTAGTGCTGAGTTATCATTATATAGTATAAGAGTAAAGCAGTTCCTGAATATATATTTTATACTTTAGAGAATGTATTGCCATAAGTCTAAGTAAAAAAATTATATATATCATTATAAAGGAAGATCAATCATTAAGTACACTATGTAAGAAGAAATCAAAACTTTTAAAATAATTCTTAAAATTTTGATTCGTCTTACCTAGTTAATAACTTGTTGCCATCTAATAATCAAATAGAAAGCTCTTCGCTAGCATAAAACACTTCTTTTCACAATCATTTTTTTTAATAATAAGCTTTCTCAAGATTATCAAATTTTATCAAAAGAGCTATTACATCACTTCCTATAAATATTTTTATTTATTTTTTTATATCTACAATATAACATATAAAATAAAATCACAAAAAATAATTCAATTAAAATAATTATTTTAATATTGAATAAAATAAGCATTTGAGTAAAAATAAATTGGTTATCAATTTTAAAAAATTTTGATCTATTGGTGAAGTCTGATGTCAGTTTCAAATTAATATAACTGCCTGAAGAATCAATCCGCTTGTTGGCCTTGGTGGTCTAGCGGTATGACATTGGGATGTTAGCCCAAAGATCCCCAGTTCGATCCCGGGCTGAGGCGGATTTTTTCTTCTTCAGGTAATTTAGTCAAAATTCTAGTTTAATTTATACAGGAATACCTCGATTATCGCGGTTTCGATTACTGCGATTCTCGATTTATCGCAGTTTATAATTTGATACCAAAATTCAATTATTGCGCTTAAAATTCGAATTATCACGGCTTCGAGATATAGCCCACTATATAAACAACCAGAATTACATTTGTTCTCCAGGTAACTCTCTTGGGCCATAGCCCGCTATATAAGCAACCAGAATTACATTTGTTCTCCAGGTAACTCTCTTTAGCACTTCATTTTTATCTGGTGGCACTTGCTCACCACTCATCGGTAACTGTCCGCCTTTACCTGAAGTACACATGGACAGGTCCGGCTTAACCCGGTAAGCAGATGATGCACAGCATCGGGGCACTAACATTATCATTTTCTCAATATTGTTACTCAGCAATACTGTACATTGCTGAGTAGATATTACAAGAAATCTGCATTAGGTGCCAAGACCTTTAGAGTCGGCACTACATGTGAATATTTATTTCTTTTTTTATTTATCCCTACAATGAATTCTAAAAGAAGCAAGGATGATATCAAGTCAACAGCTACAAGAAGAAACATAGAGTGATCCGCTTAGAAGATTGGCACGTTTAACACATTTTTTGTAGATCGGAAGAGCGAAGATTGACACGTTTTACATCATTTTTTGCACCTCTTATATAAAATTTAATTAATAGATTTGAAAAATCCTTGGCAGTACAGCTACAAGAAGAAACATAGAGTGATCCGCTTAGAAGATTGGCACGTTTAACACATTTTTTGTAGATCGGAAGAGCGAAGATTGACACGTTTTACATCATTTTTTGCACCTCTTATATAAAATTTAATTAATAGATTTGAAAAATCCTTGGCAGTTTTTTGTACCTTATATATAAAATTTAATTAATAGATTTGAAAAATCCTTGGCAGTGATCACCCATTTCACAGCATCATTTATCCCAATTATCGTGGATTCGATTATTGCAGTATTTTTCGTGGCAACATTAACATATTTGAAAAATCCTTGGCAATGATCACCCATTTTACATGCATTATTTCTGATTATCGTGGAATTTATTATTGCAGTATTTTTCATGGCAACAATAACTGCGATAATCGAGGTATTCCTGTATATAAACTTTTTGAATTTTTAAACTCGCGGATTCGATTATTGCGGTATTTTTCGTGGCAACATTAACCGCGATTTATTCCTGTATAAGGTATTCCTGTATAATAAAGCAACAATCAATTAATATAGTTCTAATCATTTAGAAAATATAGGATGATTATTTTTCAGCTAATTGTTTGTAAAACTTGCTAAAATCACAAAACAGTCACCAAAAAAAAACACATGTATCAGATATGAACTCTCACCGCAAATAACCTTATTAATAGATGGCACCATTCGTTGGCTTAGTAATTTGTATAGTTTATCTAAATTTATTTCGATTTAAAATTTCCGTTGTGTATCTCAAGGGTTAAATTTGGCAAGTTAAATTAGATTCATTTGAATTATAATTCCTTGAAGTTTCAATTGTATGTTTGTAAAAAAATTTTATTTTTACTACATTATAGACATTTAAAAGTGATTTTCTGAAAACTTTCACTAAGCATTGTTAATTAATAGAAAAAACTACGCAGTATTTCCATCTTAGTTGTAACTAGTTTAAATATTATGGCATCCCATGTGACAATTTTTCTAAAAGTAAATTCTAAGTGTATAGATTATATGTTCTTTATATACATACAGGTGCTGTTTATACAGTATATTGCTTTAATACATATTGTTTTGTACTTTCATTGTAAAATTATTGAAGGTAATGATATCAAAATTCATTCTTGTATCATAATTCATGCTTATTAAAAAAAATTCCCAATTTAAAACTCATGGAATGTTCCATTTTTCATTACTTCATGTGATAGCAGATCTTAACTAACATATAAAATATATCAAAATTACTTAGAAGTTTTGCAAAAAAACAAAAATATTGATCTACTATATTTTGAAAAAAATTATTATTATTTATGAATATACAAGAGGAAGTCAATAAATAGGTCATAAACAATTATGAAATAGCTGATAATGATAGTCAGTAGTTTCTAAAGGTGTCATTAAGGTGGCAGCATAGTCCAAATAGAAGATGCATGCATTTCTCTTAAAATTTCTGAACTATGTTTTGAATCTTAATTATTATATTTACTAACAATACCTATTTATGTTTGTTGAAAGTGCTTTAAATAAACCAACTTTCAGAGAATTAAAATAATTCTCTGAAAAGTTGTTTTTTGAGTACTCCTTTTATATATCCTGTTTTAGTGCTGTTTTGGACAAGTATTTTGACTGAAAGCAATACAGGTATATTGGAGAGAAACTTTAAGATAAACTCAGGAAGATTTAGCAAGGCATTGTTTATAATATTTTAAATTGTTATATTTTTCAAAATATTAAGTATGATCAAAAAACTTTTCTGCCATAAAAATTATTATCCTTAATGACAGTTGAACTAACAAATTATAAAGAACATATTTTTAAATAAATTATTATTAGTAATATTTGAATTTTTACTATAAACATAATATCAAATCAAAAATATGGAAATACTTTCTATATATTCCCATTCTACTACAATTCTTCTCTTAAAAAGATTACCATAATATTTGATCAATTTTCATATTGAATATAGTTAAATTTAATTTAATCTATCTTTTAAAATATTCAAGAAATAAAGCTAATTTTCTTACAATAAATATATTAAATATTAAAAAAAGAATATGATAGCAATTACATATTAAAAGAATAGTTTTAAATTTTTTCAATTATTATTTAATAATAAAAAAATTATAATTTTCAATGTAAATTCAGCAATTATTTATAATACATAATCTTCATTTGATAATTATCATCATAATTAAACATTATTATACATCAACTTGATTATATAGAAATTCTATATAATATTATTTGTATATTTTTTATTATAATTTGAAGCAAAGAGTATTTAATTAATTTTATACATTTGTACAATTTTCATTATCTTAATTACTACTATAAAAAGCATTATTAAAAAATAATATAGATTTTGTATATTTTTAAAGTATTATCATAAATTAAAATAAGGTTTTATTCATTAAAATTGTTTTTATCTGTAAAAAATGTATTAATATTGCACATTATATGACTATACTGAAAGTAAATTTTCATTTAAATAAAACTGAATGAAATTTTAATATATATAGAAAACTATTCCTTATAACTTACATGTATACAATAAAAAAATGTATTCTGTTACATAAAGTGTAACATTCATATAATTTTATTTAAAATGTTTTCATGCAAGAAACTGTATTTATATATATCTTATATGTATTATTTTATATATATAACTTTTTACTTTTATAATTATAATACAAGGATGACTTCAATACTTGAATACATGTCTACCATTATATAACAAATGGTAAATTCTGTAAACTTCTTTATAAAAAGGCAATAGCTTTATTTCATTTTCCTAAAAAAAAAAAAGAAATGGAAAACAATAATATTAAATCTCTCTTAATTTTTCAAATATTTATATTCTTTTATATAGTCAAATTAATTAAACTGATATTTATTTAGAATGATATATTAGTTATTAGTATTTCACAATGCTGGATTAAATAAATTTAAAAAAAGTTTTCTTTATGTGATCGTTTTTAATAAATGGCTACAAAACTGCTAAACCCATAAACAATCTATAGTGCAATTTTTACTATATATATATTAATATATTACATATAGAAGAGCTATATTTTTATTATTCAGAAATTGTCAATCAATCGTACATTTGACTTTAAGTTGCAAAATATCAATTTTATAAAAATTTCATAGTTTTTTCTTTCCAGTTAAAGAGTCAATATATTAAATTAAAAATTCTGTTTACAAAATTTTGTACTATAAACATAAAATAATTATTTTCAAAAACTTTATGAATATTTCTAGAATGCATCTTTTAATACCAACTGAAAATAGTTGTTTTTATAAAATTTATTTATTGTAGGAATTTGACAAACCGATTGAAGTGCTGAATTTCCAGACGTAGAATTGATGAAAGTGACAATTGAGTTTCTTGTAAGGATCGTTGCCAGATTTATCTTAATCAGAATGTACATGGTGGTCAGCTGGTGACAATGGAGGGTAAAAAGTAAAGGTTATCTAAACTTTTTCTCCTCCTTACCACTCCTCTATTAGTGGGCTTTCCCCCTTCTTCATTGTCATCAGTCGACCACCATTTACATTTTGATTTTAATTTTCAAAATATTTATGTCATAGTATATATTTATATACTGTATATGAAGCGCTTAGAACCATAAGAAATGCAAAAAATTCACTGTTAATAACTCATTCTCAAATTGCCTTCCTTAAAAATCAAATTGCCCCCTTGTGGGGCATGCACTTCACATTGGAAACCATGGATCTAAACTAAATAATCCCAATTTTAAATATTAGATTGATGCTCTATTATTTATCGTTATTTTCCTATATGCTAACGTATTATATTTTAGTTTAAAAGTTAACTTACTTCCACCTTCTTCGTCGTAGTTGGCAATCACGTGATACGGAGTCGTAACCCGTATCTGGAAGAGCTATCCCGGTTAATGATGTCATCTTATCTACATAAATTTTACCACCGTAACTGATATGTGAAAATAAGAATGATCCATATCAGTGTTTTGTTCGATATATAAATTAATTGTAAAGATAATGACATGAATGAAATACTCTGTAAATTAATAACTTTGAACTTGTTACGTATAAGTATGTAAATGAGCGAGTGCGGAAGTGTTCGTCACTCGCGTATAAAAGATCGACGCAGTTGACAAACCGATTGAAGTGCTGAATTTCCAGACGTAGAATTGATGAAAGTGACAATTGAGTTTCTTGTAAGGATCGACTATTAATTGAAGTTTGTATCGGAAGTGGAGGTAGTAGAGTTTAAGTAATATTTAAGGTTCCTTTTGTGGATAATTGATTGTTGATATTTGAATTGGATTAAATAAGTGTTGTTGTTTATTTCATTGTCCTTTATTTCGTTTAAATAAAGCTTTAATTAACACTTTTGTAAGTGTTTGGAGTCTAATAAATTTATATTTTCTTATTATCTAACTTGTTTGAGAAATTCTTTAATTTATTAGTGTAAGTTCTAACCTCGTTTGTTCGTTTCACTTCTAACACTTAATCGGCACTTTAGTAATAAGTTCCGATTTCTGATTTTGTTTCGTCAGTTAGACGTTACGTTATTGTTA